>JABFQA010001371.1:0-14007 GCA_022817065.1 Probaryconus sp. ZL-2020 | reverse complement strand
AAATTTTATTTCAATTATAATTTATTAAAAGTAAAAAAAAAAAACAATGTCATATGTAAAGTGTTATATTATCAGACACTGTTTGTTTTACGACACAAAATCAATTACAAGATTAACAAAAAATTCTGCTTGTTACGACATAAGCATTCTTTAGGAATCTTCGTAAATTTTAAGTTATATAAGTTTTTAAAATAATCTCATTAGGTGGCATTCCCATAATTCACGTCATCGGGCAATACTTTTTCCTCCTAATGGTGCCCCATAGAGTCTGTCACGCGCTTTGCTCTGGTATCAATTTCGTACTCCCATTGTACACGCACATATACGACTAAGTCGAGCGTAACCATTAAATGGAGGGGAAGTTGGGGGCGAACACAATGCGGCTCAACGCAAATAAACTCACCAGATGCCGAAGCCACTGGTGCAGTTGACAAGCTGCTGTTTCGAGTCCGGCAACGGGTGTTCGTAATGGCTCGAATATTACTCGACTAGTGAGCTACTGATATGCAACACCGTTAACGTTAGCGGTGCTACTTGTCGCGCTTGAATGAATTTTATGCCCTCAGCAATAAAAAAAGTACTGAACGGTATTTATATACTTATATTCGCGTTTCGATGAAATGAAATTCTCTACGCCTCGACAAGAGACAATTTTTCGCGATCCAAACCGGCATTCGTTTCCTGCGATTAGCGAAAAATCACTTCAATAAGTGCAATTATGATTACAAAACCTTTTGGTTCTCGTAACGACGTTTCGTTTCAAGCACTTCCATCGTGAAATATAGTCACTCGACGTGAGTTTTATTCATAGAAATCGAAAGTCATTTCAAACTGTGCCTTGTGTCTATAAATATCCAGATTTTCATAATGCGTGGGAAACTTAAAAGTTTACCCTTATCTTATCATCTCGGACAACTTTTGCTCTTTGTTTTACAACAATTATCATTTTCAAGTTTACTTTCTTATTGGTAAAAAAGTTAATCCGGAAAAGGATTACTGAATTTTTCCTTTCATGTGGAGAACAAATAAATTTGTATATTTTCATTTCGGATGCAATGCATTTCATTTCGGTGGATTGATAAACGGATCTGAATGAATCAATAGATTTATCTCGATCAGTAATACTCAAGCGTGGAAGTTTTAAAATACAAATCATAATAATTTACTTGTTTAAAATTGCATAATTGTTTGATATCATAGACTATCGGAAATTGTATCGTTATCATCTTGTGATATCTCTTGATGTAATGTGCATTGATTTGAATGAAGGAGATTATTTCAGATATCGGTAATAACTATTTATAACTATTTACGATAATGAAATATAAATAATTCTGATTCATTACAAATGATAATGAAATATTACCGAAAATCCTCATTCTAGTCTATTAATTTTCCTCTATAATCAAAATAGTCTTTGATTGCTTCAATAATATATCAGTCATCAGATCCTTATCAAATTTACTTCCAAAACAATAATGTATTTCATTTTATACATTCAACAATACATATTTTCTAACTCCCAAAAATTCTCTTTACCCCAAACATTGTTTAAACCCTTGTAAAAAATTATATACGCCTTTATCCAATTTCTGCTATTTATCCAACGAATAAACGTTGAACGAAAGAAAATGTTCCGAAAGAAAGACTTTGGACCGATGGTTCAGAAGTGAACATTGGACGTGATGTCTTTAACAAATGTTGGGGGACTCGAGCTTTCAGTCAATGATCGAAGAATACTTCTACCAAGTCATAACTTACGAAGGAAGATTGAAGTGTACTATGAATAGTAGCTAATTGACCCAGTTGAACTCGAAATAGTTAGCAAAAGGCATGGGCATAAACGCAATATCATTACGAGTATCGAATATGCGTCATATCGGATGTTCAACATGAAAGTCCAGAGTATTTGTTTCTATATGTGAGTGCAATGGTCCATGAAGGATATTTACGGATCAACGATCTTACGCTCGATGAATGGCTCGTTCCTGTAATAATCAAAGGTTAGATTTATCTGCGGTAGCCGTCGATGATTTTATTGTTTACGTTTGCTCCGTCACGCTTTTGATCATATTAACTAAATTGCATTATGGATTATATAAGTTATTTGATATTGAACTCACAAGGATTCCCATCAGAAATATTTTAATGAACTTTCTCTACGATTTGGAGAATCCAATTCAACATTTAGAAAGATCTGAATTTGACTTTGAAAAATTATTCTAACCCTTTGGTAATACTAACAAATATCGTAAAGGATTAACTGGAAAGTATTATTTTACCAATGGAACATACTTTGGTACGAAATGTTTGAATAATGATTAAAAGAAATTATGTTGACAAGGATTTTTTTTCCAGCGCGTGAATTTCCTGTTCGTTTAAATGGATAATTTTGTAAAGAATGTTTCATGAGAAAGATACATTTCTATTCCGGAACACGGATGTGATTTAGTATTCGCCCGTTAGAATCGTTAGTTTTTTGAGTACACGCGAGCCAAGCGAGGGCGTCACGCTCTTCTAAATAATAAAATCGTTGATCAAATTGAAGTTATTCTGGAAAGTTTCATCTCTGAAAATCAGTTCATTTTACCATCTATTAGAAAAGCAGCGATTCTTCTTTTTAATTGTTCAATTACTCTTGAAAATATAAATCAAACATCATTTCAAGATCATTGTTATGATAAAATGAACAATATCCTTCAACAACAATATTATATCTTAAAAAAGTCCATTAATCTATATATATATATAAATAAAAACAAAATTTTTACCAGTGCAATTAGTTCGTCTAGATTCTAGAAAGCAAGTTTAATCGTTTATCGTTAACTTTAATTTATTCGTTGTGGGATAAGTATAAGCGTAAAGTCCGCGATCTAGATCCTCGATAGAGGAAACCCATTATGGAAATCATACTTCCTCAAAGCTACCATGTTGCAGCTGAATATATAAAATTTCGTTTAAAAATGATTTACAAACCGATTGCAGATAAGCCCTTCGCAATTAATAGCAAAAGGACCAAAACCTCATCGAGATTATTTGTCATCATTATTGTTCGACATTTTATCTGACCAATCGTAATTGGCTATTCATGAACTATCAGTACCGATTGATATATATATTTATATTTATAAAACATGGAATATTTAAAATTACTTTTAAAAGCTCAATCGAGTTCGCGCTCGCACTTTAGATAGTTCAAAGCAGTGGCAGCGTTTCAAGTAATGCACGTTATTATCTTTTGTTGCAGACTACCAGTTTCCTATAGACGTATCGGGTGTGGCGAAAGATCATCCGTTTCTCGAAGCAGATTCTCTGCAAAGCCTCTTTAGAAGACTGCAGGCACTCAATCGTTGTGCCAATATGAAGCTCGACACACACCATACTCACCATCACACCACCAGCCACAATAAAAATGTAAGTCATTCTTTTCTATTCTATTTCACTGCCAATATAACATTTTTTTATTATACCAATCTTTTATTTTCACGTGCATAAAGTTTATACGTTGATTTTTTTTGTTAATACTTTCTTACGATAAAATTGCCAAACTACGAAATTTGATTAAAAATCAATGTTAGAAATTTCATGCACATTTATTTTTAAAATATTTTATAATTAATGCACATTGTATCATGATCTGACAATATTTATAAGAATTTTTGAATCTACATTTTCTGTTTTTATAATTAATTAATACTGGAGAAAATATACGCGTTAGGTATACTTATTTCTCTATGATCAGTGGCCTAATTTCATAAAAATTATCTTTGAAATTAGTCACTCGGTATCACACTAACCCACGTGAAACCATATGTTCATTAGGGCGAACGTTAAAATCGTTTATCGCGTGAGAATGAATTCAGCCTTTTATCACGATCATATTTTCATTAATCAAAAAGTTACATTAATACATCCACCGTGAAAAGTGTCTTAATTTAATGGACTGTTTTTTATTTTTTTTATTTTTTATTTTTTTGAAAAAATTGTCTGCTTACTTAGTGATACATTATTACATTTTGACCCAGTTATCAAGACTTTTTCAATTTCCCCTTTCTAATGTCTACACATGTGCTATTCAAAAGACGACTCATTATTCTATGCTAGATTTAATCTGTCAATGTATGATCATTAATGGAGTCATGTATATTAATATATATTCATGTGTGCATAAATAATTTTATTGATGGTACATATTTCTTTTGCATGTTTCTTCGAAGACGTTAAAGTTACTTTATAATAAATCGTTGTATAATGACATTATTAATAGTTTCATAATTTATTAAAAGAACTAATACGAAGAGTATCTGAAAATTCCAAACATGAAAGGAAATAATAATAACGATCAATAAAGTGCAAATTGCAGTTAATTTATTGATGATTTGATAAAGATGATTTAAACTCTCCGCTCATTGAAAATCATAAAATTTCGATATAGAATTTTAAAAGCCTGAAAAAAAAAAAAAAAGTTTCTCAACAAAGTTGTTCGCTTGTGCGCAAAACATTGGATCTTTCCGTACTCGACAGTGCGTGACTTTATCGTGTTTTACACATTACGTTAGCCATTAAAATCATCGACTCCGACCACAAAAACAAATTTTCCACCGAACTCTAAAAATAATTCTCGTTAAACAGAAACGAATGTATAAAATTATTGTCCAAATGAAAAAGATAAGGACGAAATTTATGATCAAGTGGAATGCATTGTGCAGGATTTCGAGGGGCGTAAAAATTGTTCAAAATGCCAGCTATTTTACGTGAACTCGTCGAACTTGTATAGAATGCGTTTCAAGATAAAGAGCAAGAGGTGTTAGTCGGATTTGTGGAAACGGTTAGGAGGAATACTTGTGGTAACGAGATGTACAGCTGGAGCCTTCCAAGAAAGCCGTGACCGTGTCGTCGCAAGGTCTCAGTGGGAAACTATTCTTTTACATAAGAGGGGATACGTCGTCGTCTTTCAAGTCCTTTCAAAAGATCTTGGAACTCCAATGTTTCGAGGGAGGGTGCTATTCTATGCGGGCAAAAATAATGTCAAATTTCTTACGGCATTATTTTCACTTTCAACCGGGCTAATTTTTCATCGTCCTCGTGTTTATTTTCGTAATGGGAAGATGCCAACTGGGAATACAAAACAGATTAGAAAATTGAGCGTCAAAAAGACATCCCATTTGTTAACGGAAAAGAAACACGATGCCTTTTTTTTTCTCTCTCTATTTATTTTCATACCCGACGATTACTTGCAATATAATACGTTTACGGTTCACGATTATTTAACCTCGCCAATTTGAGATCGATTAAGCCATTTAAACGTCACTCTTTGAATTATTTTGGGCCCTGATAAATTGCCATAAATTTCTGAATTAAAATGTGTGCCGCGCGCGCGTTTCTATGTATCAATTGAAATACGCGTCATTAATATCTAACGGTAAAACTCTCGGGAGGACAATTAATGAAATGAATGGTTGACAATTGATTGAGCGATTCGAAAGGCGAAGGATAACGCAGTGAAAAGTGTCACGGGCCACTTTTCTCGAGACGCGCTCGCCTGCGTCGCGCGACATCCCAACGGATTTATATTCAATGTCGCGTCGGGTACGACACGTGCGCATTTATGGCCATTGTTGTGCCCGTGGCGAAAACCTTGTCCCGGGTTATTGTTGATGCCTCATGGACGAACGGAATAGCAATTAAAGTCAGTCACGGTATCCGCGTAACTACGGATATAATTACTTTTGGAAAGTGATGGTGGTTTCGATTCGTCGTTACTTTAATAGGATTTCGTTATTATCTCAGCTGGCTTGCTAATGCGAGAATTATATTCATGGAAATTATGATTGCTACCGGAGATGTCACAGGTGACATAAACATTTTCATGATTCATCTCGTCGTGAAGCAGCTTACGGAATCCCCTTTTTGCAAATTTTGAACAAATGAATTATCATTATCAAAGTATCGTTTTGATTGAAATCCACTCGATGAAAAAAGACAACAAAAAATGATGGTCACTTTGACCAAAATATATTTTGAATTTCGAGAAGAAGGCAGAAAATATTCTCAGCAGTGGTCTTTTGTTTGAACGTGTTGAGAATATTTTCTCCCACGCTGAGACGGTGTCGAGTGTTTTCCATATTGCAGACAGATTTTCGAAACGCCCGTGAAGTACTGCTGTTCTTTTCGCTAATAGAAACATCTGTGGCACGACGGCTCGATATTGTAAGTAGTTTTGACACGTTTACCATTTACCTGGCACACGTGGCCGGGTAACGTGCGTTGACATCCAAGCAGGCCATTTTCCCCCGCGTAGCCGCAGGAACAGCTGTCCGGTTATTTAGCGGAAGCTAAGCTGGGCCAAGTATGCGACGAGAAAGACGAGCGCAAAAGATATATCGATATAATTGCCGGTTACGCTCGCACACCCGTAATTATCTCATTGCGATTCATGCTGATATTTCGATCGCGCTGATATTTCGCAACTTGGTCGCCGGATGTCATTATTCTGCGAGCTTGCCATTGGAAAGATCGTTGATTTATATGTGAGTTGCGGGTGGATTGCTCCTTGTCGACACCTTTCACTCCTCCGATCTTACAACTTCCGCTAGAAAATCCAATTAAGATGAAACCTGCCATTATACGAAATGCGGATTATCGGATTATATTTTGAAGGCTGTTTATTAGATTATATTATGAAGATTGATGTATGACTGCGGGATATTATTAGAGAGAATAAATCTAAGGAATATATGGCCTATGAAAAAATTCGTGTGGTCTTATTGGAAAATGTAATAAGAAAGTGTTAAGGACGATAAAAATCAGAGCAGTTTGCAATTTTTCTGTTTGTACGTTTGCTGTGGAGCTCCGGCTTTAATTTATACATTGATAAAAAGGAAAAATATGCTCGTAGGGATTATAATTAGTGCATGCTGAGGGATATTAAAATAAGGATGAGAAAAATCTCGATACTTCTGGAATAATTAAAGTGTATGGCCTTTTTATAATACTACGCGTCTAGGGAATACTGAAAAATTTCTGAAAGGGTGTCAGGCATAAACAATGATTCGTTGTTTCATTAAAAGCAGAATATTTGGTTGCTTTTATTAATGCTGTATTAATATCAATTAAATTATTAGACTGACAATTTAATTATAGTTATATCAAACGTCGTAATCGAGAATATTTTTATTTTGTATTAGAAGTTTCAGAATTAATATTAATCTTCAGTAGAATCTTTTTGAATCGATACACATTTTGCAGACATTGTTTTATTGCCTTTAAAATTTCTCTTTCGCTTTCAATTTACAAAAATGTCAAAAATAATGCAGAATCATTTAACCTCATAATTTATTTATAAAAGTCATCGGTGTAATTGTGAAAAAGTTATGTCATTCGAGTTGCAAAAAATACATACATAAATAAGCTATATTTTATCGTATTGTTATTCAATAATGCTTATTACATTTTTCGATGATGAATACTTTGAATATGTTAGAGATGACTTTTGACAATGACTTTTCATTTCACATGTATACTTCCTAAACTGGTCAACACTTCAATCCATATATGACTGATCGATATTTCTTTGGCCTTACATTTATTTCGAGACTATGTAATAAATTTGTAAAACGACCGCTAGTGATTAATACGACGTTTTGAAATAAGTACATTTTAGCAAAAAGAAGCCACGTTATTCATTATATTATCCATATATGTATAAGCTCTCGAAGGAATGAAGATAAATTTTATAATTGCAGACTAAATTTACATGATAATAAAATATTAATGGAACATATCAACTTTTTTTTCTCAAGTGTCTCTCTTCTCTCTACATGATATTTTCAGAGACCGTGATTATTTTTCTTCAATTGTTTTGACGAATCTCGGTAAAAAAAAATTCAAAACGAGTTATTGGTATATGATTATGCTAAAACGTTTCGCATTTGAATGTCCAGATTCACTTTGAAATCTAACTTTTTTTTTGACAACATAAATCATAATCCTCAGACAATATTGATGTTCCTTTTTATAAATAACTGAATGCCCTTTATATCATTTCAATTTTTATTTATTAATTATTTTTGACATAAAGAATGAAAAACACACCAGACGAAATGAGATGCATTAGTTTTTTTTTTTTTAATAGAAATGAAAATATTCATTTCAAAAGATTTTCCGTTAATACTGATTGTAAAAATGTTTTATGAATTATTATTATGATTATTGTGGTATTCTTTTGATTCAAAATGTATTACGAACGTTTAGATCAGATACAATGTATTTCAGATATACTTTTCGTTTGAAGTAACGGGGGATATAACGGATAAAAATATAAATAATAATGTACAATAAAAAAAACAAAAAAAACGCAATGGAAATACAAAAACTGAATTGCTTCCCTCACACTGATCGTTATATGAGATTATTAATAGTTTGTTACTGGCTGGTATTTCATTTTTCTTTATCTGATTTGAATCATCGAAGTACACGCAAAACGAGTGTTGTATTGATTCAATGGATTTATTAAAATGAACAATATTATTTCATTCCACAGTGTCTTTCATATTTATTTAACGATGATAAAATATTATTCCCGTATAATTGTATTGTTTTATTGATGAAAGATCGTAAAGAATGTTCGACGCAAATTGTAAAGTCATAACAAATGAATAATCTTAAATTACACATTTCATTTGCAATTTCCTTTTTCATTTTTATTTCAAATGGTATGGTTTTATTTCACCCTTCAGAATGTCAGGGATTCTTTGCATTGTGCAAAAAAAAATAAATAAATAAAATCATTCCGAATCAAAAGGATTTTTAAGAGTACATATGGTCGTATTTTAGAAGACTGAAGAATGTCTGTATATTGAAATTTGTATCGCATCGTTCATAAAACGCTGACAAGAATGGCTGGTATTTTAAATAAAATATTCATATTTGTATAACAGTACCTTAAATCACATTTGACCTTTATTTGTGACATTTTTCCCTCGTATATCAATCGAATGCGCAACTTTCGTGCATCACAATAAAGCGTCGCAGGACAAAAGCGTCCAAATTCAAAATCCAACGCGATAAATTTCACCGTGCTCCTTATAAGTACAGATGTCGCGCCAAATTTTATATATTTTTCATGACTCATTCCTCGCATTGGTCATAATGATCAGCGAACGTCGCCGTAATAACAATGAAACATGACAAGGAGAAAGGAGCAGCGTGCCACATAATTCCGGCACGACACAATCGGAGGATGCGTCAAATAGCCCAAGTTGCGCAAAATACCTTCCCTGTTATTGGCGCTATTAAATCGCGGAATTCCGGTTGGGAATGGCAAAGCTTGTAAAACAAGACCTGAAATTTGGATGTCGTAACCGAAAATCGATATCCGTGGCGCGCACATCTCGAAAGCCTCTTCGCCGAAGATATGCCAATCAAAATTTTTAAGAGTGAAAGGCGATAGTGCGAACACGCACTGCAAATTACACGGACGCAAACGAGCGTGCGTAAAATCGAAAGTTGTGCGAAAATTGGCGAAGAAGAGCGGAGCTGTTTTCCTTTCTTTGGAACACGCGGGACAGGTGGGAACTGTTTTATAGATTACAACGTTGACAACAATTAACGACGTGCATTCGTTGATAACCCTTCTTCTCTCTCTTTTTTTTTTTAACCATAAGGACTCTTTACGGTTTCAATAAAGAATGTTGTACGGCAATTTTGCAAAATTTACGGGTGAAATTTGTTTCGCCGTTGTTTGTTCGAGCTATGTTTATTAAGGGACCAAAATATGTGGAGGAATAAAATGTTTTATTTACGCGTGGGGGCGAGGAGAAAGAAGCTGAATCACAAAACAAATGTGGCTAATTTAGAAATTCTGCTGGAAATGCCTTACTGAAAAAACAACTTCATCCGTAACTGGTTTAAGAAGATTATTTACAAAATCTGATCCCTTTTTAAAATACATAAATTCTCACGCTCAGAAATGCATCTACTTTAACAAAGTTAATTATACGAATAACCAAGAAAAAAAAATGGCAATTAAAAAAAAACCGTCGATGTTTTGCATAAACGTGTAACTGGATTAAAAAACAATATCAGTTTCCTTTCTATAATAGTTGAATTGAATTCCCTCTCAAAAATAAAAGGCAATAGCAAAAGCAACCGGATGAATGAAAAGAAATATATTCCGTCCCATGAATTATTCCGACGTTCGTTATAAGAAAAAAATCGGAAATCAGTAAGCCATTCTTCTAAAACGAAACCCATCATAAACGATCAGCGCTTCTTAATTAGCGAGTTCTAGTAGCCGGCTTGTATCCTCAGCGCAAAATAGCTCTGAGGCGTCGATTAAAAGTTTCTCCGGCAATTGCACTCCCGGTATGCGCCATTCATTTGCAAGTGCCATTAATTGCCGTCCATCGACGCAAATTTCTCTCGCGAATACAGTTTTTTTTTTTTTTTTTTTTTTTTCTTTTTTTTTTTTTTTTTTTTAAGAGCGTCGATACACCTCTCTTTCGTCTTGTTGTCTCAGTTTTTGCTTTCCTTCTTTCTTATCTGCTCTGTGCTCTTAACCGCGAGCATCCGAGCCAGGAGTTTCTCAGGCCGCCTTAAGGCTCGCTTCGTTGCGCGCACGACGACGTATAAGTCGACGCAAAACTAGTCGGCGCTCAGCTTATGTATGTGGACAAACGACGAGAGAACGGCAGACTGCGCGGCACGGTTTCGAGCACCTGCGTTTACGTTCACCGATTCAGCGAGACAACGCTCACATAATAGAGTCACTTATAAGTTGCTAGCGTCTTATAACACCGCGATCACTGTTATTACAAGCATCGCGATATCCTTCTCCCTCTCTCTCTCTCTCTTTCTCTCTCTTTCTCTGTTTTTTTTTTTTGTTTTTTTTCGTCACACTTTTCAGCCTTGATTGACGACTGAAATATTACCGTCTGCGCGGAAGTTGTGATACGATCATTTTTAATCTCTAATGGTTAATGCCAATACGACGTTTCCTCGAGTCTTGCGTTATCTGTTTGCCACGAGTTATCATTCGGTAAAAGATACCGTTAATCTTCTAGGACCAATTATGTGGATATGTAGCGCTTCTTGAAAGTCCACTGTTGTGAGATACTGCAATTTCTGCATTGAGCAGAACTAGTCTGGGTTAACAAAAAATAAAAAATTATTTCATGTAAAACTCGTTCTGATTATTCCGAAGTTAATAACATTGTGGCAATTAATTGAATAGTAATCGTAACATTGTGTCTTTAAGTCGATTGCCAATCTTTGGTAGCGGTAGTTTTTCCCTGGGGATGAAACAAAAATCTACAAAATTACCTGGAGATGAAAAATATTGATTCAATGCGGATTAGAAACATTTCTCGTCTTTGATTTTGACCTTGTACGATTAAGCTAAAGCAGCTTTTGGATGACGGTTTTTACTTCGTCACCTGATGACGGGAAAACGTGTTTGACATGTCTTTAATGTTGTAGGAAGCGTAGGGTTATTTCACGTATTCCAACTTTCACATTGCTGAACAACAATGAAGAGGACAAGAACCTACTCGTCGAAAAATAATTCGCATTCGCGACATATAATCGGTTGATTGTTACCCAGCCTTAGGAGTAATGAAATTCAACGATCCCATTGAACCTTTGGCACAGACGTCCAATTTAGAAATGAGCTGCTTCAGCGTCTGGTTATTTTCTAATGCCATGGATATTGCGTTATTGAGTGAAGTAACTTTGGGCGAATGGAAAAATATAATTATCAGAATAAGCAATGATTGTAACAGTTATATTAGTTGAACGAAACTAGATCCGACAGCTCGTGTAAAGTTATATGGAGATCATTATAACGGCCCGACATAGAAATGCATACAAGTGCTCGCGACAAGAACAAGCACGCGTATTCCACACTAATGATCACTTCCTAGTGAGATTTCTCAACGGCCATTAGGGAACTGGTTACGCGATACTTAGTAATCACAAATATTCATATTGCGATGCCACCGTTTAATCTAAAGCATTTTCGCTCGACCTGTTTCCGATGGTTTCAATGTTGAACGTTCAACGTTTCATCTCAAAATACGAGCACAGAGTAACTACGCTTTACATCTTAAGTTACTTTAATGTCTCGGTATTTTCTTTTGTGTCAAGTTTCAAACGTACGTTTTCAATTTGCTCAATTTTTAGAGATCAACCGGAAATCTTAAATCACGATTCATAGAAAAAATAAATTTTATAACGATTGTCAGCGAATAATCTTTAGAAATGATTTTCTTCGGTCAACTCGTATTTCTCCTCTTCGTACATCAAGTAATTGGAAAACCGCCGGAGTTCGGTTTGACTAAAATTTCATTCGACAAAGAGACATCTCTGAACAAATCAAACCTGACTCTAACACACTTTAAAAATCCATCGACTACGGTCCTTGTAACGAGGCAGAGTCACGCCACTTTTGTGATATTTTTTTTTTTTTTTTTTTTTTTTTTGTTTTTTAAATTCAATTACCACATTTAGAGATGTATTTATTTCAACCACGAACTTGTTGTATACGCAATTATCATCATTATAACTGCAATGTTTTTCGACGAGCGTGAACTACATATAGAAATTCAGTCGCGTCAAAAGACACACAAAGTTGCATTTCATTTGGGAACAAGAAACGCGCTGTTTGTTGTTTGCGAATGGCGCGTTATTTGGAAAAACGGCAGCCCATGAATCATGCAGGAAGTGGCAAGAATTTCAAGCGGCATCGCTGCAAACATTTCACGCAGCTGATGAATTCCTTTTCAAGTCGGTGGCGATACACCGTTTCTCCTTGGAACCTCGCGATGATACCTCATTGTGTACGAGCCTCTTTGAGGACTCGACGCGTGTGTTGGGTAAAACGGTACCGACGAACAAACGAACGCGACATGCCACGAAACGAGTTTACAATAAGTGTGGAATAGGTTAACTACATTGATATTTATACACATTATAAATAACCACCATAAATGATATCGTTGCCATCAGAAATGAAGCGCGTTGATTGCGTCAGAAAAGGCACGAATTTGTCAAAATCTCAAATATACTGATGGTAAAAATTGTTTAGTCAAGATCAATGTCAAACGTTTTATTATAATGATCGTTAATCTGGATTATGTTAATTCTTTGAAAATCAACTTTAGAAAGTAGAGTATCTAATGATGGTATTTAAGAATGCTTTTCGAATTGAAATGGGTCTGAAGAGTAACGATGGATTTTTTCAAATCTTTCATAGTGTTTCAGCAATTTCTCTATAGTGGTGAATAATTGAGTTTAACGAGCGATCTCATTAATCTGGCGGATCCTAGAAATACTCCGATCTTTCTCGTACCATAAAAATGCCAGCATTCCATCGGAGATCATTCAATCAATTCCAACATGATGCGTTTTCTTCATATAATTTCTACTTGTGCTCGTTTAATTTATGATTATCGAGAACAAGCTGGATGCCTTACAATAAATCGACAACGAGCTCCGAGGCGTCTTTTTCACCGATCACGACATCTTTGCGCAACATTCTCTCACATTCGTGCCAAGCAGTCTGGTCTGGAATATCCAGTATGAGTTCCTCTTCTTCTTGTTGACAATCCTATTCCGGAGACTATGTGTGTTCGCGTATTTTTACGACGAAACTTTTTAATTGATTTCATTTTTATACATTAATGGGCTTTTTAACTGGCTTTCTCTGATATCCAACAAAAAAAAGTAACTCGTTTTCAGTTCTTGCGAAATAGTTACAAATTTCTAGCAGTTTATCTTTCTTATCAACAATTCGCATTCCCGAGTGAATGAGAATGACGCGAGAGGGGAAAAAAAATTCTTGCTGGCTCTTGAAAATTCGCTTTTTTTTCCATTTCGTTTGTTTTACGCTGAAATTCGGTCGATGTAAAATAATCCTTTGGTCGTACTCATTTTTCTCGCAGAGCCCGGCGTGTCCTTCAGCGTATCTTTTTTTCTTTTTCTTTTTCTTTTTTTTTTTTTTTTTTTTCT
>JABFQA010001370.1:0-14009 GCA_022817065.1 Probaryconus sp. ZL-2020 | reverse complement strand
GTCGAGAATTAACAGTCCAATTCGAAGAGTCCGTGGGTATATGAAAGTATATATAATTTATATAGGAAATTAAAGTTGTATATGGTTATGTTGGATTTTATGAGGTCATTTTCTTCACATGCCGAGAGCTCAATGATAAAATTAAAACGCAATTGAACTATTTCACAATTTTATCAGAAAATTTTAACGGCTCGTATTCATAGCAAAATAAAAATATATATTGATCTTGTAATAAACATATTTTAACTTAATACATTTTTCAGAAACATTGCATTAAAATTAATTTCAATTATTTGTTTCGCGTTTTAAATTGTGTAAAGTTCAATTATTGTTTATGAAGTTACATACTTATTAATAAAACTCACGTATGGAAAATTTGTTGGAAAAACTCACCTGCAACAGAAAAACAATAATAAGTTAACAACAATTTATATTTGCAATTAAAAGATATTTTAGTTAATATTTAGGTAATGTTAAAGAAGATTATTTATTTTGTATGAAAAAAAAAATATGGAATTAACACAGAGTATATAACTGCTGTTAATTCAGCATAAGTACTTGGTAACAATATAATGTCCGTACAGATTATATATCGTAGCAACACAAAACTTTGCTGGCACAACATAATTTACAGTCACTCAAGAAACAGTTTGGACAACAGGTCATGTGAATGTATCCTTCGTGCCCAAAATCTGTTTAACTAATGTAATAATAACTAAACGAATATAATGTTACAAAAATGACAATTAAACTAACAAAATAATCTAAGTTTAATTACATTTGAATTGTTCGTTAACAAAAAATTAATATGAAGTTAAAAATTGTTTATGAAAGTACTGGCTTTTGTTTCCATCAAAATAACTGAACATTTGACTGACTGATCTTTAAAACAAAATGATAAACCTTAAACAAAACAGAATGACGAATTATTCGCTTTGCATACAATACGTGACTTTTCTTGCAAACGTAGATCACTGATGCCACATTTGCGGAGAAAACCCACCTCTTGTCCTCTTTTTAGCGGTTCAGTCACGTTTAACAATGATTCTGCTTCAAACCTTGCTAATTTGACATTACCATCAGTTTTCTTTCACCTTTCTCTCTCTATCCTTGTCTTACTGTTAACATTACCGTTTTTATTGCAGTAATTATTAAACTCTGCAATAATTGAAAAGTAAGAAAATTGCAAGACGTAAAATTGCAATGGCTTTTATATTGACAGAAATGATTTTCAAAAAGTGTTTTTTAAAAGTTTTTTTTTTTTTTTTTTTATATGAAAGAAAAAGGAGAAAAAAAAATTAACAGCAATCACTGTGATTGAAAATAAATTTATTTCCAAACCGTAGCGTTTTTCAATTCGTTATATAAGGAAAGACTTTTTGAAAGGAGAATATCCTATCACGTCTCCACGAATTACCGATCCGATTGATTTTTCTATTTTATCAAATGAAAGTTCGTGATCTTTTGATGGCAGCTTGTATTCTTCAGTTTCATTCCCGGTAAGCTACGACCATCCAATAAGAAGTCCACTATATCTTTGTGTTAAAGCTTGTCTCTTGTAATCCCTGGTTTATTGGTAAGACATGTGCCATAACCCTGGAATATTCCATCGTAGGAAAGTCATTGAATCAAAAAACAATTTTTCAAAAAGGAAACCAAAGTTATTTCACTAAAAAATCCTAATAAATATTGCACAAATGTATCTATAAATTTCAAACGAGAAGGAACAAGATATCAAAGTCATCAAAATAAAATAAAAAGGAAAAAAGGAAAAACTCTTAAAGTGTCTTTGAAATGAAAATACAACAAGTTGGATGGAATTCAAAAGTATTAATTAACAGAAGCATTAATTATTCGCTATGAAATTGTTCACGAAGGAATGTTACTCGAACAGGACGCTGACATAAAAGCGTTGCGAAAGTGACAGGGTTAATTTCGTCATAATTACTTTTACGCTCTTGGTGTTATTTTGTTGCGACGTAAAGTTGATTCACCACGCGCAGTCAAAAAATGTTCGCGCGGTAATTATTCTAATTAGATTGTAAAAGGTGGGAAGGGAGTTGAATCGAGGGAGGTGAATTGTCGTTGGCGTTATTTCAACGAATGGAGTTCATTTTCGGTCTGCGACGGTGCTACGGTGTAAAACAAACAAATATCAACAACAAACGTTAAGAGACTACGGGCGTAAGCGTTGTACTCGCTCGTCGGAAATTTCGGGGGATTCGCTTGATAGTTTACAAACTGTGTTAATTTTCGGAATTATCGGTTCCGAAACTAATTTCCCCAAACACGATAGTTCAAAGATGAAGAACGTGCTTAATATGAGTTCGTATGTTGTCTACAAGGGTCTAAACTGTGGTATGAGTTATGGATAACAACTTATAACTTTGAGATAAATGCGATGAAATTTTACATTTCAGCAAAACTGTTTGATATTTAAATGAATTATAATGGTTTATCTTTGGAATTCATTCAGATATAACGCAACTGTGAATTGTTTATGATTGATTTTTTTCTTTCTGGTCGACTGAATTATTACAATATAAAGATAAAACGAAAGAATAATCACGCGACGTAAGAAAAATTATGAAAGTGAAACGACGCGAAGAATTTTTCATAAACTTTTAATGCACATTTATAATTGTTACTAAAAGTTTAATTACTTCATGGGAATTGCATTTTATATATTATTCCTCTACTTTTAATGATTGCACCGGTGAAATTTTGATGTGCATTAGACAAGCCTTGCCTCAAGTGTTGCACATTTGTCTTGAAAGTGTCGACTAAGTCTCTGGAGTGTTTTGAATTAAAGAACCGACAGAGAGAAGAAGAGGGAATGACAAAGGCAAACCTTGATTCTTTAATCTACTTTATGTGGGTTATGCAAATGCACACAAGAAATTCTCTACGTATCATTAAAACGTTTCATTAATAATTTATCGCACTATTATAACTGCGAAATATAAAAATTGCTCATTTTCGGTAGCAAATATGCCAAACAAAAAAAAAAAGGAAAGAAAAGTTCTTGTTTCGAATAGAAAAGTTTGTAAAGTCGTTAAACGGTTTAACTGCAAAACGCCGGTGTAAAAAGCAGTGAAACTGAATGCGCAGTCTTTTAGCAAACAGAAAAATATTTATCCTAGAACAAACGCATTTTTTTTGCAAAGATTCCGTTCGTTGACATTTCACACAATCAAAGTAAAGAAATTAAAGTAAATTATCATTACAAAAAAAAAAATATATTACTGAAATTTTGGACGTGAACGGAAAAACGCAATTATTAATTAAAAAAATATATATATAAAAAAGAGGGCAACAAAATGGAAACTTACGACAACGTAATAACAGGTGAATCGAAATTGTAACCGCATCGTAAAACTCGTTTCGCGGTTGCGTTTCTATCCGCCGGCTCGAATCGGACCGGCGCGGCTCTCAAGACAAATAAAGTCGTAATTTACGTTGCACAGTGCGCTTTCCCGCGGGAATAGCAGCCAGTCCAGAATCCAGACGCGTTCGGACAAAAGCAACGCTGTAACTGACGTTGTACATGCCTGGCGAGGCGCGCGTATCTATGAAATTGCATCGAGTAAATCGGGACAGAATACTCCCGACCCGAAACTAGAACAGATACCTAACACGAGAGCTCATCATTCTTCCAAGAATACTATCATGCGCCGTCTCGGATATTTTTTTTATTTTTGAAATTCAATCATGATATCGTATTTTTCAAAAAAAAAATGAGAAAAAGAATCATTTTCAATAGATTGAAATATCAAACTTCGTAACGATGGTTCGGTCGTAATCATTTGGACCGATGTTTAAAAAACCCGTCAGATTGTGCTTTAAATGACCTCAATGTAGACGAGAAATATGAAGGCGAGCACATTTTTTGAAAGAAAGATAAAAAAAAATGATATGAAATTCTGATAGATATGGAATTCTCTTATTGGCATGATACGGATGGAGGGAAAATGCGAAGAATGGCCGGGGCTACGGAAGCACGTCAACGATGGAACGTCGCGCAATGAAAATTGAATAGATTGAAATCACACTCCCTGCAAATTAGTTTCCAGTGTTTGGAACAAACAACTCGCGTTGTTTGCGACGAAGAATACTGGACACAATGGCGGATTGAAAAATGTAGATTGCCGAGCGTGACAAGATGTAACGAGTTGCCGAAAGTACGTACGAAATGAGGTAAAAGTGCAGAAGAAAAATTGAGAACAGGTAAGTGAGGTAAATGGAATTTTTCATACCGTACGAATTTTTCGCATAAAAACTTTTCGGTTCTTCAATAAATAAAGTACGATTATAATTCACGCACAAGCAACCAATAAAATTCGCTGAAATATAGTCTCCTCGTTTGACCTCTGCTTGGTAATTCGCGAACAAAAAAAAAAAGTGATACATTGTTAGAAATTAATTAATTGTTTAATTAATGTTTCACGTTATATAATTGAATTTATGCAAGACCGTATGAACACACCCAGAGTAATAAAACGAGCCATAAAAAACTTTTTCATTAAATGTGGCAAAATGTTTATTGTTTAAGAAAACGGCGATCTTTACATTAACCATATCATCTTGGTTTCCACAATCATGCAAAAACGTTTCTCACACTTTGTACACTCAGGCATCATTTATTTTACGATTTGAATATAAAATTTCTCGTATTGCATATTCCGAGCTGTTACATGTTCGAACATCGTATAATGTGTTATTCCTTTCTTCCATATATGTATATAAAACTTGCCATTTCTTGTATAACAATATAGATACGTGTGTACACGTTACTTATCTTTATGGAAAAAATGCTTTCATATGCAATATGTAATAATTTCAAAGTACACAGTTAATTATGGCTTGTTGATCTATCATCCATTTTCCATTTTTTTGTACCTTATGACCTTTGCAATGTCCTTTTCTTATTTACTTTCGAATCATAATATTTTGAACAGAAAGGTCACAATAACAATGGAATATAAATATGAAATATATAACAATAGAATATGAAATTTGATGCAGTTTAAAAGGAAGAAGAGCATGTTGTAAAAATAAAGTTCCACACGTTTGGTTACGATATTTTTTTCTTATGTTTGTTCACAACCTTTACGAATCACTTTGAAATATCATAAAAGAGATTTAAAACAAATAAATATTTTTTTGTTCTTTTTAGATCCTTGATGATCTTCCTTGAAGTGATGTCGATGGGATGGTTACAAATCAAAATGACTTTAAAAGACGATATTTGAATATAAAGATCGGAATAAAAATATATAAAATATATAACAATGGAGTATGAAATTTAACGTAATTTAAAATGAAGCAAAATTTTCAAGTATGTTGCAAAAATAAAGTTACAAGTTTGACTAACGTTTGGGTTACGATTTATCTAAAAGCTCGGCTACAGGAAAACTGTGCAGGAAGTCTAACAAAAATTTCGGTACGGAGTTTAACGAAACTTACGTCGAAAAGTTACGTTCAAAAGTCTGGATGAAATGAAGTGGAAATATGACGATAGTAAGACAGGAAAACACGATAAGATGAAGCGGAAGTCTGGCCAAAGTCTGATTAAACTATGGCGGAAGTCACGACGAAGACGTCCGAATGTTTAACAACCAGGAGAAGGTTAAGACACGAATGTCTTAATTTCAGTTTATAACTTTCCAAAAGCATAACGATATACAAATGGTCGTGAAATTAATTATACTAAACTTATGTAGTTCATTTTATTTTATAATATCGAGTGGGAAGAAAAAAATCACGAATCATAATTAACGTAGAAGTATTAATATAATATTAATCGCATGTTGAACTCGATTCCATTTATTAATAGTGCATGAACTTTAATATTTCAGTCGTCTCATAAGTTATTAAATACAATTATTTTGATATTCATAGAAAAAATGTGTTCTTAAATTATTCACTCGTGAATTATTTGTTAATAAATTTTGCACAAACATTCCATTAAAATGCAAAATGAGGATTTCTTACAAAAGCGATTCTATAATCTAGTAGAAGCATAACTTTTGTCTCTCTGTATCTTCTTAGTTCGGTCGAACGATTATACTAAGTTTTGGCTTAATCGATATTCCAGGCTCGGGCGTATCTTGCCGCAGTTGTGGCGAAAATGGCAGATAGGACAGTCATAACTACCGCGCGACAGTAAAGTTTAACTGCAAACCGTAATATAACATATCGGCGCCATTATAGGCATCGCAAGTATCCTTCAATGCAGTCGCATTTGAGCTGTAATTCATGTTCGTTTATTCGACAACCCATCGAATCGATTGATAAGTGGCGCTACGTTCCCAGATATTACTCGATAATTCCATTATTTCAATTCAAAATCAACCTAATTGCTTCTATAAATAAATTACGCAAAACTAATAAAAGAAAAGTACTACCAATGTTGTTACGGCATTAAAAAATTTTGCAAAAAAAAAAAAATGTTTTCACTCGCATTTATTTTTGACGAAATTGCGCGTCAAAATTTTCTGCAAGCCATCGTTTCGCATAATTAATTCCTCCTGTAAAATTACTGAAAGTTGTTCTATTTGAATTGTTTTGTTTAGTTGGTACACAAAATAATTCGCAATGCCGACAAACGGGAGTTTTTGACAAGCTTTCGCAGAGGAGTGCAAATTTCACTGTTTAGCGTATTTGTGTAATACTTGTGCCGCGTGGAACGAAAGTTACAATACGTTAATGATATGCGAATAATTGGAACGACCGAATTATGCGTCTGACTGAAATTTCGAGGAATTATAACCACAAGAGTTAATAGAGAAATTTCGCACGATTTCCGAATTGTTTGTTCGAACCGAAAATGAAACGTTGAAATTCGGTTAACAATTTTTCTTTTTTTTTTTTTTGAGATTTTTTGCAAAATTCGCTCGTCGTTCAAATTATTCGTATATATTCGTATAAATGTGTCTTATAGTTAACAAAATAATTAGATATAACACGTACTTATTAATTATTGAATTATGTTACGTTTGGACTGATTTAATGTTATGTTGTATATAATTTTCTAATGGACAGTCCATAAGGTTGATGCGTGCTCTGATGGTGTCAACTCCAATATGATCGATATTGTTCGCTTGATATGGCAATATAATTGATTTATGTTCAAAGTGGTTAATAACATATTCTTGATAGAAAATAATACCATATTAATCGCATGCAAATAATTTCGAAATCTTTTTTTTAAGTAGTATAGTCTTAACATAGTCAGACATTCTATAATTTTATATTTATAATGACCCGCTTTACATCACTTAACTTTTTATTTCATTTTTGAAATTTGTCAATTAATTAATCGATGGGAACTTCAGACACATGAAATAAATAAGTAATTGCATCGTTTTTTACTGAAAGATCTTTTTATGTTCGCCTGTAATTAATGGCTAAAGTTAGTAATTAAGCCAGCAATATTAGGCCACTGTTAAAACCAACTGTTCCAAATCTTTATGAATATTAATTAAGGTTGATTGAATAACGTTAATGAGAACGAAATAATTAATCGATTCAGATAATTTCATTCATTGATTTGCTCATGTCATAATGGAAACTGTATTTAGACATTGATTTGTTAAGCTTCATAGTCTATTCAAGGAAAATGTCGGCCATTTTCAAAGCGCAAATGCAACTGCAACAATTTGCAAAAATTTCTCGAAGTCACAAATAATACAACGAAAACGAGGAATAAAAATTGGAACAATACTTTCCTGGAAATTATTGATTCGATAATTTTCTAGTTTTTGTCCAACTTTAAAATAAAATTATTGATGCAATTTGTCAAGTAATAATTATAATGTGCATGAAAATAAAATAATGAAGTAAATTATGAAGTAAAGTATGAAGTAAATTTAGAGAGACGGCGAGGCAATTTTTGCGATTTTATTTTTGAACTAAATGTGTTCATATGACTTTGTTATTTTTGTTTTATATAAAAATACAGTAATGGAAAAGAAATGCTTAATTTTCTATTGTTTCCTTTTAATTAAAAATTGTTTCCAACTATTTTCTGATAAAAATTGCAGAAATAGAAGGAAGGAAATAAAAATACAGACAAACCGGATGATACAGTTAAAACTCGATTGAGCCTGCACCGTCTTACATTTTTAGTTTTATTTCTTTCTCGTATGTATAGAAATATATCAGAGAAATACATTTTTCATATTTTAAAAGAAATATAATGTTTTATATACTTATTATTTAATAGGACTTAAAAAATGTTGATAAAAATTAACTCTTATTAGAAACGATAAGATAGAAAAAAAAACGGTTCAAAGTGTAAATGGAAAAATGTACTCCATTTCAATGTTATATCATTACGAAACGTAATTCAAACAAAACTTAGTAAAACCATCTAATTTGCAAGAATATTTTGCAGTATGAAGTATAAAGCAAATGTAATTTCATACCCTCTGGCTAAGATTTTAATGTAATGTACATTTGCAATTTATAATAAAATGTACATGTACGAATTAAATGTAAGGTCTAATTTATTACAAAGATTTCTGCAAAACAACATTATTAAATGTAATACAAAAACAACACATTGCAGAAAAAAAAAAAAAAAAAGAATCACTTTTGAAGACATGCAAACTTTTGATTAAATCTTTTGTTTAGTTATGCATTTCACATACTTCTTCAAACGAATATTTTCTGATCAAGATTACGAATATAAGAACACAAAAAGTAAACAGTACAAAGTTAAAAACACGATTGAATCTGTTTTAAAGCAATCCGCCAGATGAGAGAAGTTCATCCGCAAAGCGCACATCGCACTGGTTTCGCGACTCGCGTACATATGCATCCTTTGCGCTTTGTTGTCAACGACAGCTTTTTCCTTTTTACGTTTGTTGCTCGCGTTTTTATGTTGTTTTCGCCATTCTTATGTCAACTAAAGATAGAAAGTCCATTGTCCGCGTAAATTTATTGCACCAAAATAATGAGTGCAATCACATTAAATTTGCATGAAAATATTTCCAACCGTCTGTTCACAAAGGATCATGGCAATATGGTGAGAAACGTCATTAATTTACACCAAGCCAGATTGACAATATAAAATCCTTTGTATAATTTGCTCGTTTTAATTGATCCGCATATTTTATGCGAGCATATGAATATTTATTAATAATTACAAAATTTATAACATACAATCAAAGTATTTCCCTTCGAGCGTTGTTTAATCATTATTAATCCCTTTGACGATATAAAAAAAAAAAAAATACAAAGAGAAAAATTCATGAATAGAAATTGAGCATAAGGGTTTGGAACATTTTCTATATTCCGTTCGATCGGACGAGAAGAATGCAGTGAATGATGATTACAATGTCATTTAAATTTTGTGTCAAATAAAAAAAAAAAGGAAAGTTGTAATAGTTTAGATAAAAGGAATGTTTGATCGACGTGGATTTCCTAACGAAATATCTATACGCGAAGTAAACTTCAGAGAAGAGAGAGCTTAATTCGCAGACACCTTTTTTATAATGAAGTCCCTGTTGTAATTTTATTGTGTGAACACAAGTTACATGCAGCGTTAAGTTGCTTGCAGTAATGTTCTGTGTTAGTTTACAGTAGTTAAGTAACCAGATTAGAGGAACGTGTGTGTGTGTCCTGCCGTCAAAGATTCTGTTTTCCTGTTTGCCTGGGTCCCTAGCGAGCGCCAGAGTACACCTCGCGCGTACGTTAGTACGTTTTTCGATCCATATCCGCGTTGCTCGCTCATCGATCTTCTTCAATTGCTTCCAATTCCCGTGGGAAATTGTTAGGAAATGATGCCCCGAGACGGTCTTCGTAACTTTTGTCGGTAGTTAACAAGACGTACCAAAGTGCAGCGCAGATCTCCGCTGTTCATCGAAAAAACACCACGACGAAAATCTGGCTGGCACAGGCTCGCCAAGTTTTCGCAAACTCTCGCCAATTTTCTAACAAACTCACCTCTCTGGACTGAACTCCGCACACTTCTCTCTGCCAGGTGAAAATTTCAAACAACTTTCCTCAAAAGAGTTTTCGAAATTTATCCAAACTTTAATTATTACATCAAGGATGAAAATATCGATTTTTAAATTTCATTTATGTCTGCCATAATTTACAATCCGCTTGTCGGCGAAATCTTTTGACAAACAAGAAACCCGGTTAAGGTAGTTCTCGAGTTTTCTGATAATAAAATTTCTTGTTATTTTAGTTGCAATTAGTCGCGGTGCGTTGTTCAATGACGTTGCTTTCGTAGAAAAGACGTTCGATTTGGTTTGAGACATTTTTGGTCGGTAAATTGATTATAATGATTGGTATGGAGTAACGAAGGCCTTTAACACCAGCTGACATTAAGGCTAATCGAACTAATTGGAGTATAGACTATAATCTGGCCTTTGTTCATGATTCATTGTTCGTTGTCTGTATTACCATTATACATACCGATCTTTAATCAAATGAGAGTGTAGCCAACTGCGATTTCCTTACATTCGACAGAAGCATTGAATTTAATCCATTGTAAAACATTAATCATAAAATCATAAATTAACTCTATTATTAATAATACTAAAAAAGCAATAACCATTTTCGGTGGCAACTACTAATTTGAAATAAAATCATCGAACACTTTCTTTCTCTCTCTCTCTCTCTCTCTCTCCCTTTCAGCCGCTCAGCTAATTAAAAATTCTTCAATCAAAATGGAATTCCCTTTATTTGTTCCGGAATCGTACACGTTCGTTTTAAAATTAATATGAACTTGAAAAAGTGATTAATTCGTCTGAAAAGCGAATGAATATTTAACACCTCGAGCGCAGGAATTTGCACGGGAATGAAATAAAATTTTTCGGGACTGGGGTAAAAAATGTGAAACAACGTCGCTGCACAACGGGGAACGCGGTTTCAATTTGAATATCATAACGATGAATATTACAGGGGAGTGTATTATTTTTCAATCAGATCTCTTATTTCTTTCAATTATAACGCTCGACTGACTTTGATTGAACAAATGGCTTGATAAAATGTTTTTGTATTGTTTAAAATATGTAAACGATATGTTACACCGATTGTATTTGTAATAGTCGTTTCGGTTCGTATTTTTTTTGTCTGTTGATCGTATACCGCGCTATGACGAGCGATCTGTCAATCGAAATGAATCAAAACCATTAATATTCCGGCGGCGCACAAAAAAGTGTCGATTTCAAAAAGTATGGATTTTGTTCGATTCTGTCGTAATCAACATTTACCAAATTAAAATCCCTGTCTTTTTTACTTTTATATACGCGAACGTATCGAAACGTTGATTTCGTCAGACAATATGGAAAAAAAAGAAAAAAAAAAGGAACTATATTTAACTCAAATGTGCAAATTGGCATTGCTGCTGCTTCCGAAATTTATTTTAAAAAAACTATCATTCCTTGCAATATTCAAATGTGCATTAAATTTCAAACCTTGATTTGCAGCCAATTTTTAATTTAAATAATTGATGGGAAACGGGGAAAATTTCTTGACAACGATCCTCACAAAATATTTTGCAGAAACGAACTGTTCCGTTAAGTTAGAAAACGTTATGATGTTGAAAAAACTTTTCTTTAACAATAAAGTGAATTATCTCAGACTAATTTATACCAGTGACATCATTATAAATAAGCCCAAAAACGGTTAATTTACATTCCACCGTTTTTCGTCGTTGAACACGTCTCCTAATTATGCACCTGTATGATAATTTTATGCTGAAGCATTCAGAATGTACATTTAACAAATAGCGCATATTAGTATTAAAATCTTGGATATTTCGATATTATGTAAAATGACTTTTTCTTCCTGAAACGTTTAAATTTAGTCTCCGACGAAAAAAGAAAGAACCTCCGAAGCTACGTTCTTGAAATATCTCGAGCAATAAAGACGCTGAAGAAATGAAAAAACCAAAACTGAACTTTTCAATCGAAAGCGTTCTGATTCGTTAATACCCCAATGAAAAGCGACAAAGAAAGATCACTCAAAAACCAACAAAAAAAAATTCTGCGTAAAACTGCTGAGCAACAATTGAGCGAAATTAATTAGGCAATGCATGACAAATGCAATTGTTATTGATGAACTTGTCGGCTGTAATGTAACGTCGACTGGTAAATGAATTTTAATTGAAACAATATACATCGCGTAATTCCGTACATAATGGTCGAATTGTTGGGTGGATGCTTCGGATTCCACGCGAATATTGTGCGAGTGCCACACTGGGAAGCTTCCAATTCGCGTATCATCGTGTTTCATTGTTCGATGGTTTATAATCGAAAGTTCATTATACAAGAAAGAACCGTCCATTATATACAACGTAACCAGCTGCGGATAGTATTGAATAATCTCATGAGGATAATTGCCTACTTGCTCTACGAAACGTGTCCGAGCGAAGCGCCAGTAGTGGTGGGACACAATAATGCCACGGCGTTTAGTCCAACGAGGTATGCATTACAACGGATGCCCGGCAGATAGGCGTACCTGCATCGGTTCATCCAATGGAGCCCGCAACCAGATAATGGAAATCTGTCCTCCTGCACGTCACATATTATGCGCCTGATCACGCGAAGAGGAGATTGCTCCTATACACATATACATTATATACTGCTGCAAAAAGTTTCAGCTACTAATTTCTCTTTCATAAAGAATAACGTCGAACGTCAGACGTCTCAATTTATATTTTTGGAGCTCACATTTGCAATGTCTTTAAGATTGCATCGATTAATTCAACGAAAAATTTCAGCAATGATAAAAGTTAAGAGAAAGGTAGAAATCATAAATCTAAATTAGAAATAACAAATTTTAACCCTTAGAAAACATTTTAAGCTGAAATTTTATTTCTAATAACCTACTTCACATCTCTTAAATTTTTCATTTTTGAAAGTTTTCGATAACGATGCAAACTTCAGACACGTATGTCTTTCAACATAGGAAATTCGCAGAGATTTTTCATATGCGCAATTAATTGTAGTAATAAAATAAATGAAGGGCATTTTTATGCGATTGTTTTATTTCATTGCAATTGTAAAATTTATATAATGCAACGTCATTTTAATTAAACAAATCGATTCGATTGCTTCTTTATTGCCCTCGTGCTAATTTAAATGTAATAAAATTAAGCTTCACTCTGGTACAATGATTGCGATTGGAAGCTCACTGCCACCGCGACGGAAGATTTATTTGCAACGTTCAAAAGTGGCTATTTTATTATCGTTCAGAAACTGCAAACGAAATTAGGACTTAAACATTTACGAATTTATATGTTGCAACGTGAAATCAATAATTCTAAAAGCTACGCACAGGCTATTTGTTTTCCGCGAGTAAATTAACTTCGAAGCCGAGTTTATAAAACTGAATGATGGGGCTTTTGTAAAAATTACCTTTCATATATTTCGCGTTCATATTAAAACCAGAGTGAAACTTTATATTATTAAATATTGTCGGAATAATTAATTTTCGCGAAAAAGTTCCTCTTTAAATCCTGATTTGATGAAATTCACGTATGACGTGCAATTATTATTGAAATAATAAATCTTATTTAAAGAATTTGACAAATGTTAAATGATGATGAAAAAAAAAAAAAATCTTAAGAGTTGTTGGAAAAAAATAGCGAAAAAAATTAGCTTGTATAAATTGATGGGAGCAGAGAAAACGATCCCTTTTTATTTCCCATTTCCGGAACTTTTTAACAAATCAAAATGATTGACGCGATCGCATTTTATAATTCGACTATCGGTACGTACACTTCCGCACGCGTGATTAAAAATGTATAATTCGATTATTTTTCACAACAACAGCAAAAATATATTCAATATTCACGGCGCCGTGCAAAATGTACTATAGATAGACAGAATGCGCGTAATAGCATTATGAATTTGACAAGTATTCCGATGGGTATTAAAAGCGATTTATTTAAATATTTTACTTTGATTTTGGCCGAGTGTGAGATAATATTTAAAAAGCTTCTATTAAACAACTTTTATCGAACGTGGAACAAAATATTTTTCGTTTCA
>JABFQA010001369.1:0-14010 GCA_022817065.1 Probaryconus sp. ZL-2020 | reverse complement strand
CAATTTTATAGAGAATGTTGTATTTCAACGAAGATTATTATCTTAAAACAAGAGAACATTTTTTAGAAAATGATATGACGTTAAAATGTTTTTCATGACTTTACTATTAATTTTATAAATAAAGGTTTCATACTGTTAATTACATTTTTCAAATAAACGTTGTTCAGTAATTTTTACATATCTTTTTTTAAATGAAAAAAACGTACTGCATTGGAATAAGAAAATGCACGTTTGCATAACGATATTGACTGAGAGTAGGAAGACGGTTTCAATTTCACCAAATTTAAATATTTATTCTTACATCTAATAAATTTTTTCTATAAGAATGTTCTTACCTTTACGATATTTCGAATGTACTTGGTGTCCATATATATATATATATTTCTACCTCTTTTAAATCTCACTAACGTATTTCTTTTGGAATTGTCTCGCGTGGTATTTTATTTTCGCGCATACATTTTATATTCGCGGATGCCAAAGTCACGTCTCTAAAATTCCTCATATCAGCCTTTTCCTTGTCTTATAAATAACAGTTTTTACCTTCTTACTTCCCTCCGGGAAATCTCTGTGCCCACAACCCTATCGCCATTCCTAATTTTTCTACTTTTTTTTTTTCAGTTTTCACATTCCGTTTCCTCCTACACTATATTTTCTATCCATTTTATATTAACATCCCTATACTTATTTCAAATTATTCTTCAGATTTAAAAATTCCTCGATGAAAATATACCGTACCTCTTCAACGACGACAATACTCATGTAACAGCTAAGAAAAGTACTTTTCTTCTCGCCGAATATAAAAACGTTGAACTTAGCATCTGTTTTTGTTTGCAAAAGTTAAAATGAATGTGGCCCTTTTACGAATGAAATAAACGTCGAAAACGAAATGCGTCATACTCCGCGTAACTTTCTCCTGGTGCTAATAAATCGGATATTGAACTTTCTCGACGAAATTGAAAAATTCATTCGTTACGTCACTGGTCTCTCTTGGTCTAGTCAGTAGCAATCTCGATATTAAGGAAGACGAGAAAGAAACGGATGAAATATAAAAAAGCGCCCTTATACGCTCGATAAGAAAAGTTCTATCTGGGTTATTCTGTCAAGTTCGTCGTGGTCTTTGGACGTCGTTACCGATGGTACCTACTTTCCGCGACGCTTGGGATGCGTTTGTGAACATGGGTCAAAGCAACTGTCGGATCGTTTCGAAATGTCGTCGTCTGACGACCTGTCCGCTTTCTTCGAACTATTGAATGGTAGAAGCAGAGTCAGGGTAGCTGAAGAATTAAATTGTCTGGTGCTCGTTGTTCGAACCCCAACCTACATTCGTTTTTATCAATAGATCGTCGAAGTCCTAGTAATATATTCCTCGAATGTCAGTACCTCACCAGGGACTCTTCACATTCTGCTGGACATTCGTATTCTTATTGAGGAACTCTTCAGATCCATTTTATATCCGCATTTTGATTACGATAAAAAAAAAAAAAAAAGAAAGTAAAATATTGAGATTACATTAAAAATTTGGTAAATACTTTACACGATTTGTGAATAATTGCATCGCTTCTGTTATAAAATGGATTGTAGCGTTTAAAAGATGGATAATCAACATTGATCAAAATCATTCAATTCTGTCACAATTGATCATTAACGATCATTCCGGGCTATCTTGTACACGAAGCTATTACTCATTATACATCTGTATTCAGTCATAATAATTCATGATTATGACTGTTCATCACATCAGTAACCTACATATAGTTATGAATAATCATTTGTGCCATTCGAAACAGCTAATTTTCTGTGTTGGGTTTGTTAACTATTATCTGGCGTTATTATAGTTTCTTGATAATTAGTAATTGCTATTGGTTATCTTATAAATTACAAATAACCATTAACAGATCATTGGTGTCTTCGTTAATTAGCCGACAATTGTGCATGCTCGTTCATTAGTACTTATCAAACTGATTTTTTTTTTTTTTTTCTTTTTATAAATATATGAAATTAAATGAAGAACAGGACAATGCATTAACATGTACTGCATTATAACAATAATCGTAACAGTTAGAAAGTGTTAAAATGTAACCAGCTGTGCTTAAATATCACAATAAATCTTTATCTTATATTTAAGATCTTTATTGACGTAATATCTTAACACAATAATTTTTTATTCAAGTGATGATGGTTTGCTACTGCATTAACGTAAAGTTTGACGCACGAGCGATTAAATAACGACTAGCAGTTTTAAAGTAACGATCGCAGTCAGTCACAGTAGACAAGCCATTTAAGTACTCGAGTTGTAATATTGGCAAAGCAGTTTCATGTTTTATAGTATGGCTAAAGCATTGGAAAGCCTAAGATATGAAATATTCTACACGAAAATTAAAATTGTAAATGCGTAATGACGAAAAGTCGGCTACTTTCATTTTGACTTTTCGTAACATATCTTTTTGGATTTACAATCAGACGAGCTTTATTTTTTGTTTGTAATTTTTCTCGAGTAGTAGTCAAATGAACGTTTTAAATTTTAAAAACCGAGTGTTGTACAAATTTACAATGGTTTCGGGATTGTGAAATTTTTCCCGTGCAGTAACTTACGAATAAAAGCTGAATACGTTTTTATATTAATTCCACAAGTGAAATATTTCAGCTGTAAATGTAACAGCGGATTTTCGTTTTTGAAAGTTTTCTGAAATTTTAACGTCCCTTTGTCGTTCTTAATCTACCGTTTACCAATTCATACGGCCGTATATGAAACTTGTCTCTTTGTAATTAATTTAATTATATCTAATGTCTCTTACAATTAATAACACGTTACCTGTTTTTATTCAAACACTTAAATTCAAACACTTAAATAATGAATATTGTAAACATCCTTTAAAATCATGCCTTTTAATAAGAGAAATTGAATTTTGTATTCCATTGTAACGCGAGCCAAATGTACTTATAATTAATTTATGTAAAGTTTATCACACACTGAGAAAAATTTAATTTTGCGTCAAAACGAAATGCGTTTTGAATGAAAAGGATTGGTCTGAAAACGATATTCCTTTTGAATTAAAACTATTTCCTTTTGGGAAAATATCAAGCAGGAAATCCATTTTAATCAAAACGAATCGTTTTGATTGAAAACTAAATTTTTCTGAGTGCACGCTGATTCCATTATATTATTGAAATGTTATTAAGTCCCATTATTTAGAATTGGATTATTTTGTTACTTTGTTTTGTGAATGCGGACTTCATTTGTCATTTATGTTGATGAGTGTTAAATAGAATATGATAGATACTTCGTGTGATGTGAGTCTGCGCGCGTGCATAATTAGCCCCTCTTAATTATTGGTAGCGGCTATTCCGAAAATATCATTTCTCCTTGCATAATGCATTCGCGAAATCAGTGGAGCCGTAGTCGTCAGTTCGTGCGCCACGTTTTGCACTTGTTTAGATAAAATTCGCAGATTAAGATTATCCTTCTAAAAGAGGAAACCCCAAACAATCTGTATTGTAATCCGAAATTTCGGTTAATTACAGAGAATAATATAATAACGGGCAACAAACAACTACATTTTATGCACTCCTCTACATTACTTTATAAACTTTTATTAATTATTGTTTTTTTCTTTATTATTATTACTTAATTGAAATGAATATTTAAAACGTGTCATTTAATTACTAAAATTTAACTATTATAATTTATCACTTTGATTTCATCCAACGATAAAATCGTTTTTAACAAAGACTTGTATTAGACAATTTGCTCTTCGCGTATTCGCCTTTATTGACAACCGTCGGTGGCTGGCCCTTGTGCACGTATTCATTCAATTTTCTCGCAGTGTTCTTATTACATTGCCAAGAAAACCATAAGTCTGCTCTTTAACGGCAGAATAATAATGTACACACGTTTTCTTAACCGAATATTTTGTTCAAATTCTTTTTATTTTAAACCATCTCAATTTATTTATATGTAATAAATTTCCTTGACGTCATTAAAAATCATTTAATCAAAGCTCCTCGAATTAAATCGAATTTAACTTTTAATGGAAATTGCCATTTTCGACGTTATTCCATAAGGTCGTAAAAAATTCCAACGAAATACAATATTCCAGTAAAGTAATCTGAGTAAACCCCGAAGATAAACGCAATGAACCTTTTGCAAGATGTTTCTACAGGAACATGAAGCGGAAGTAGAAGTTGTTGTGTTCACCGTTTACGGGCAACCGTGGGTGGAATCATGCCCGTCTTCTGTAACTTAGTACTTAAACAATCCGAGATTCCCTGAGTCGACAGTTCTTCCCCTGAAGTAGTTGTTTAGGACACCACACTTTCGGTGATCATCCTTACCATCGTGACTTGTATCGGAGTTACAATTATTCTGGGGATATTCTGTAATAACACTTGCTGAGTTGAATAGACTTCTATATTTGGTTTAAGAATTATAGAAGTCATTAGTTCATTTTACGTTTTCCTCAATTCAAATTACAGTTTCTAATTTTGGATGCAATGGAAAGGAATAGATGATTTGTAATTTAACTCTCTTGTAATTTTCACGCTGAACAATTATGTATTGTTCCTGTGCGATGTTTTTGCAAAATAAAGATAGTTAAAATTCAAACAATAATTATTATTACTTTATTGTAATAAGTCATAATTTGTTTGTAGAAAAGTAGAATACTTTTAACGAGGCTCTTGTTGTACAGCAAATGAATTGACAGTAGTTTTATTCAGAACTTTGATATATCATAAAAGATTAAAATTTACAACATTCTGGTAACGATGTCAATACGTCAAGCGTTATAATTTTATGTCACTGTATAATATTGTTTAATGTATTGGCGTGTATGCGTGAGTTTATAATTGTTACGAGTATGGTATTACGCTTTATTGTCCACGTTATTTTATCCAACGAGCTTGATTATGTATGCAATGAGATTTTATCAAAATTAACAGTCATTTTTCATGAAACATTTTCGTCACAATAACCACCATTGAAAGCTCTTTAATAGGATCATTTTGCACAACATATTTTCGCGAACAAACTTTATAAAAATACATTTTTCATAATTTTGAAATAAAGAAAATTATAATTAATCAGTGAGAATAATTGATAATCTTTTCAAATGAAAATGAAAAAAAAAAAAGTTTATTTCAAAAGAAAAACTTCCGACGTTTCCAAAAAGAAAAATCTAACAAAACAAGCAACTGCATTTTATGTTTCCAGCATAGTAAATCTTTCAAACCCGGTGAGATTGGACACGTGGTGTGAGATTAGACACGCGGATTTAATAAATTTAAATTCATCTTTAAACAATGCGTGTACGCTGATTGAAAATTTCAATATAAATCACAGTCACAAGTTTTCATGTCCAATACATTTTTCTCCAATTTTGTTTCTATTTCAACATTTCATCCTTGGCCTTGGAAAAAATAAAACCTCAAACAATTTTATACATTTCAAAAACAAAGCCAGAGGAAGAACATTGTATTTTTTAAATGCGAAATTTCCTTCGCAAAAATCAAACAACTATTTTGTTTGGATTATGGGAAACATCTTTTTTGCTTTAAATATTCTATTAATGAAAATATTCTTTTTTTTTTCCCAATAAATAAAGTACAAATTCAAAATTGCGGCTAAACAACGAAATACGTTCTTTCGCAATTGTTCAGTGATTTCAAGCAACGTCTTCATTTGTCTGCTTTATTGGCAAAGATAATATTAGTATAAAGCTTCGCAAAATGTTTGTGTTGTAATCCTTTCTCTGTCAGTGTTTGTCTTATGAATTTTCACAAATGTTACACAGACCTTAATACAACAAGTTTACTTATGCGAATATGATACTGAATGCAACGACACGTATTCCTATATTTGTCTATTCTGTATTTATAACGATCATCGTGTTTCAACAATAAATCATTATTGATATTCTTAAGCAAATTATCATTACCTACGTATTCCCGCTACTTAAAATATTAAATATTGAATCAAACCACATAAAATAAGTTACATAATGCAAGAGAGTGGGTGTGATTCAACTGAATTAAATTGTGTTAAGTTATAAGAACGTGATCAGATTCGCACTTTTATCCTTTATTAAATTGCAACATTACTTGTACAAACAAGTATTTAATGAAGTTTGCAATGGTTTTTAATTCTATCATTCCATCAACAGGTTTCTTAACTAATCTTCAATTAAAATTATATTATTCGATAAGTTTTAATTGTATTTTGCGTATAAAGTCAGTAACACAACGCTAAAAAGTCGAACTCTTGTAAATTTTAAATCAACGTATTTGTTGTATTTGAGTTACATAATTATGTGTATGAAGTTCTCATCGATTAATTCATCGAAACATTTTTCTGTAGAAATTCTATTTACACGTATTTTCGGTTTCCAAAAAATTTTATGACATTTGGGATAAGAATGCATTTTTGATAAAGGGCTACATGTGGGTTTAAATGTAAGACGAATTGAAATACTTCACTAGTGATTAAATGAAAAGAGAAAGAGACGAATTGAAATACTTCATTAGTGATTAAATCGAAGAGTCTCCAAAACGCACTTCACTGTTCACTGTTTCACTAACAATCACAGACTTTACAAAATTTTAATAAAGTTTCACTTTCCCAAAAATTTTCCAAGTTTGGGATAAGAAAGAGCTTTCAATAAAAGGCCAGATGTGGATAATAAACCTTATCTCTATTTTATTGCACCACCCAAAGCAGGTATAACTATACCTTCAATTAAATTTCTCTTTACTGTATAAAATATTTTCTGAATGTTAATATTTTCATTTCTAATTTTATTTCTAATAACTCACTATATATATCTTTTAACTGTTTGCATTTTTGACATTTTTCGATGAATTAATCGATGAGAACTTCATACACATACATAATTCGAATTCATTAAAAAATTATTCAGAATCTTACTTACATTTATCTGATCTTAAGGCTTAAGATCCAATTTTAGCAACGCTCTTTAAGACAAAGGTATATCGTATTAATTAGCAGAGATTACATTCAACAATACTGCGAAAGGCAATACCTTTAATAGGACAAGGCAAGCGTTCTGAAAAGTGTCTTTTTAATGCTTTTAAACATTTGCACAATGTTAAAAAATATCTCATTAGCATTAACGTTGCAACGTTGCTAATTAAATAGATTCCCTTTTGCAAACAAGAGCGTTCTTTGTTTATTTATCAAAGATTGTGTAATAAGTATTTTAAAAAGTAGGAAAAAAATATAATGTAAAAAAATAATGATTTGTGATTCTGAGTCCAAAGATTTGACTCCTTTGCGAAAGAGTTGGCGAAAGAGTTTTTATTTTGATTATCATTAATTTTCTGTTCTAAAGACAGGAAGCAGGAAGTCATTTGTGCACATGTCAGGCCTGGTGCAAATCTAAAAATAATATGGACTCAGAGGCAGCTTGCCAAACTCATCCTTGCTCTTTTACAAAGTAGTTTACTCGCTAAGTATCCTAAAGATAAGTCTTATTTCCAGTGTTTAGTCCCGTAGCAAGAATTCGAACCTACAGTTGCCAAGTTTATATACAAGAAAGTCGTAACTGCGGTGATAAAAAGCCGTTAGCTCCCTCGAAAACGTCAATTTCAACACCTACAGAAATCCTTCAGATATAATCTCTTTTTAACCTAAATGTGAATCTTTTGCAATTCTTTTTGGTCATTCGCTTTGAATTTCGTATTAACTGAAAATTATGATATTTTTCCTTCAAAATATTATAATTTTTAATCAAAACGATTCCTTTTCATTTAAAATGATTCGTATTCAATCAAACTGATTCTCATCAAAAGGATATCGATTTTGATTTAAAATTAAATTTTTCTCAGTGATACAGTCATTTTTAATATACGAATACATTTTTTAAGTCAAAACATTTTTTTTTTTTTTTAAATCTCACGAATATTTTGTTACGAACGATCTTTTCAGTTAATAATTTTTCAGAGCTTGAAATTTATCTTACTGAATTTTGCAATCAAACTAAATTTTGTATTGGTTTGCTTTTTGTATAACGCAAACTTATAAAAATTGTATTTTATTTTTTGCGAAGTCCACTTGGAAAAATCCATTGCCTTCAATTTTATCGGGCAATATTGGGCAATACCTAAGTACCTCAAGAATGCTTTCAGTTAGCATCCGAATATCAGGAAAATACTCGATTGTGATAAGTGTTTTATTTATGACTGGAGAGGTTTAACGTTCGAGTATAACAACAGAAGTTACAGAGATGTATGTAAAATTATTTATCGATATAAACGTGTACAAATAAAATGAATTTCGAATAGAACTTGATTCTCTACTTTATTGAATTTTTTTTATTAATATTCCCTGATTAATAATATGAAAGGAGAAACGTGTGCGGAGACTAATACGAAATTATTGTCACGTTTCTTTTATTTTAGTATACACTTCGGTCGTTGGATCCCATTAAATAGTGTGGTCCAGTAAGGCGCTTATACATAATGTTATAACTCTAAGGCGATTGTATGTAATTGGTTGGCACGCTTTAAACATATTTCAGTACTACTTTCAACAGGTTAAAATAGAATGTTTCATATTCTTCTTGACAACTTTAACATAATTAAGACACATTCCATAATGTCAATTACAATTTTTGCAAAAAGTACATTTTCATAACGGTAAACGATAAATTTTTTCTTTTTTGAAATTTTGGAGCACTTCTACTTTAATAAGTCGTGCGAAAAACATTTGCATAGAAATTTTGTGTCTTATTTATGCGTATTTTTGTGCAATTTTTGCCAAAACAATATTCATAGATTTTATGCAGATTGTAAATGCATGCAAATTTGATAAAATTGTTGTTATCGGCCAAATAGCGCTGGACTTAATTAAACTATTCAATTGTCCCAATAAAATTTTAGCGAACTTGCGTTAAAAATTCAAATAAGCTCGAATTATATTTTATTTTCAAAATGGGGATTAAAAACTCATGGGGATCTAAAATGGGATTTATTAAAAACTCGAGCTAATATAAATGCAAAGTGCAACGCGTGTAAAGATATTTTTAATTTGAAAGAGAGCTTTTTGCAAAACAACGCTGCAACGCAGGATGAACTTTATTCAAATATAACCCCGAAGAAATTAATCTTCGAAGGAACAAAAAAATAATTTAATTTTCTACCTTTCTTTGTCATTTGTTGTTTGTTAATTGTGCATTAAACATTCTGTTGTTTTTTCGACCATTTGTTAGATCGTTTCTTTTCAAACAGTTGTTCTTTTTAAACACCTGCGTGTATTAAAATGGGACACCTTGCTTGTCGAATGAAATGATCTAAACTTCTTTACGAAGTTTCAAAACTTTTCAATTAGCCAGGTAGATAAGAAATGTTACTTTTGTTCTTACTTTGTCGTTACTTTTTAAGAAGTAGATAGAGCAATTAGCGCTGTTCAAATTTATATCATATTTGTCGGCCTCTAATAAGAATTATCAAATATTTTATCAAAAATTGTTATGTGTGACACTTTATCTTTGTCTTTACTTTTACAAAAAACATAATTTATAAAGATTCTTTAATGATAATTCTTAATTGAAATCAGATTCGATGATAATGACCATGTCTGACCAAACTGGATGTTATGCTACTTGCAACAGAAGATTTTTCAATATAAACCAATTCTGAAGAATTTATTTCGTGAACATTATTTATTTTGAATAATTTTAAGCCATCTTTCCTTTATTTAAACAACATTGATAATAAAATAATTTGTTAACCGTAGTTGTTTATTTATCTGATTTTAGGGAATGTTGCAAATCGAGAAGGAAGTTGCTGTGTGGAGTGAGTACAAAAACAGTCATAAAAAGGTAATAGAAGGCATAGAAACGTTGTCGAAGAAGTTGTCTGTGAATTGTATGGTACCGATTGGAAAACTTGCAATGATGAAAGGAAGATTGACCCATACTAATGAAATATTGGTTTGTCTCGGAGATGGATATTTTGCCAAGTACAGCGGTTATCAAGCGATAGCACTGTGTAATCGTAGGATCGATCGTACGTAATCGCTGTTGTAGCCTTAAGTTACAGTATTAGCTTTTGTAGATTGCATTTTGCATTTCTTAATGAAAAAGTTAATCAAACGATCTTCTAGAAAGGAAAGATAAGAGCTCTCATTTTAAACAATTGTTCATTGTATAAAAATTAATGTTCAATTCAATATTCTTTTTATTTTAAATTTAAACTTTATAATTCAATTTGCATTAAGGTCGATAAATTTAAAATTCAAACTAAGCAAATTTTTACCGATTGAAATAAATTGTTGCAGGTGCACAAGAAATGTTAAATTATTTGGAAGAGCAAAAGAAAAAAAATGAAAAAAAGCAGGAAATGTTGCTATGTCAATCAGGTGTATTTGGAAACATGGTAAATAAAGATCTTACAGAGCATTGGGAGGAAGAGAAATTGGAAAAATGGAGATGTGAGTAGAACGCGCAAATAAAAAAAAAAAAATGTATTTCCATACACTTCTGTAACTAAATTTTCAGAAGGAAAATTCACATGACCTTTAATCTTTTTAGTGGAGCATAGAGAAAGAGAAAAAGCGTACCGTAAAAAGTTGGCACAATTGAACAGTCAACCAAAGACTAAGATAGAAACTGAAGAAGATTTGTTCAAAAGATTAGACGAACTAGAAATTGAAGAAGAACTGAATGATGAATATAATAGGTAATAAAATTTGTTTAGGTATATTATCTTCGTCAATTACAAGACAATGCAATTTTACTAATTAATTATATCGTTCCAAATGATTTTTTTCTTTGCATGAATAAATAATTATGTTTTGGTTAAAGGTAAAAGTTAATTATGGTAAATGTTGAGAAATAAAATTCTTAACATCTTTTGATAATTGTAAGATTCATAAGAAGGATTAATTTGATAAGAAAATCTATTTCTATGTAATTCAGACTGAAGGAAGCGCGTCGTAATTTTTATGGCGAGGAATTGGAAGACGGTGAAGTTTATTATGAATCCGACGAGGACAGTGATATATCTTCCGAGGAAGACTTAACCGAAACAGTGCAACAGGAATTGGATAAATTAAGATCGTTAAAAGCAGGTTTACGTTCTGACTCGCAAGATCCCGTGGTTAGGGAAATAGCAAATAATATTACAAATCAAAAGTTGTCGCAATTACCAAGCGAAAAAGCTATCAAAGATAATTCCAGCTCGGACACAAAAGACTCTGTTACTGATTCCGAAACGTCCATTAATGTCAATACCGAACAAATTACAAACAATGGAGTATCCGTCGAAGCGACGCCGTCGCTCTCGGGAGAGAATAAACCAGGATGTTCCGTCGATGAAAAATTGGAGCAGAAATTGATGAAAAGGAAGGTCTCTTTCGGTGAGCCGCAAATTATTGCAGAAAACGTAAAGGATCTGGACTGTGAAGATAGCGGTGAAGACATTATCAGAATACATTTCCAACATTCTGATGTAGATCCTGAAATAAAAGAGAACGAAAGCGGCGAAATAGAGACTCCAATTGATTTTTACAAAAAATTTTGCAAACCAAAGTCAATCCTCAAAAGATCATCTAATGACTTAATACATTCTGATATTAGATATTCAGATATTATTCGGGAGCTTCAAGAGGAGGAGGAGGAGCAAGAGGAGGACGATCCGGAACCTTCCAATAAACCCTCTGCATATTTATCAGTAATTATTTGTTATTTATCTCTAATTTGTTGGTATTTAATAAATTGCTTTTTAATTCCCCTCTTTCGTAAACCTGTTATATTAGTTTTGTCTTTCATAAATAAATTTAGTGAAGAGGATAGCTTATGATAAAGCGTAAAATGAGGAGATGAGTTTTTTTTTTTAATTTACTGCGAGAGAAAACTTAATCCCTCTTTTATGCACAATTAAAGAAGACTGCTTTTTTATTTTAAATATTGTCTTAAAGGTTCGGTAATTTGCTTACTCTATTGCTCATCGGAACTTTAATATCATAAAGGGATTAAAACGTTTATTACATATTTAATTATTGCAATTTCTGTCCTCGCTAATTGTTCTCACGTACTTTGTCGTTTAATTAACTTTTTGTAAGAAATATTCATGTTGACATTATTATTTTTCATAACTGTTTTGTACTTTTTATTTATTACTTTTTAAAATTATATTTCTTAAACATTTCGTAAATAAATTATTCATTATAATTTAATAAAATGGATATATTTCCAAGTAAAATTATGTCATCTACATATTCAAAACATATATTATTTATTGATTTATCACGATACAAAAAACACTAATTAGATATCTTCAACATCAAATCGGAAATTCATGTCATATTTCTCATCTTCAAAAAACTCATTATAATTCAATGTGATATAACAAGGACGTGGATTAAACATACATTTTCTTGTATCGAAATAAAAATTATTAATCAAAGACATTAATAATTCCAAAATTCCCAGAGTAATTACTTTCATGAATTATATGTTTCAGATTGTTAAAGATATCGTGGAGAAAAAAAATGATAAAACAAACGAAGGTACTATTGTAGAAGAAAAAAGACCAGTTAGCAGGTTTAAAATGGAACGTGTAAAACTGAAGCAGAATACCAACTAATTCACCAATTCAATATTCGAGACATTATTTTTATACATTTTAAATGAATAAATATATTATTAAAATAATGCACATACGAAGTTTAATAACAATTTATTACGAAATTTACAATCTTTATATTTACCCTATTGTTAAATCCACTTTCAAAAAACTTCAATAAAATATATATTATTTTTATACAGCTTATTCTAAAAAGTTAGCTTAAACAAATTATAAAAGTAATTTTTATATGTGAAAATTCATCTTTAATGTAATTTATCTTTTTAATTTGTTTAACAATTACAAGTCAATTATTAACCATGAATGAAGTAACGGACCATCACTTGGGGCAATTCAAGTAAGTTACTTCTATGTCCATGCTACTCTTCGGGCAGTTTATACAAGACAAGCTTTCCTGAAGTTCATTTGCTACTATATTGAATTTATATTAGGATTAATAGAATCTTCAAAAACATAAGCTATGACAGAGTTGGTCACGTTAAAGAATTCGTTTTAAGAAGAACCAAAAAAAAAAGATGTAGAAAATAATGTATAATAATTATCAACCTGTAAATATAAACAAAAATTTGAACTACGTGTATAATGGTGTCACAAGTTGTGGATTGCCCGAAGGGTGTAGTTGGATGAGGATATGTGTTATCTCGTCTATTTTGGTTTTAGGCTAAATGGAATCACCCAAGTATTCTAAGCTTGTTTTACTGCAAACCATGAAACACCAACAGATCATAAATTTTCAATCAAAATCTAGTTCAATTTCAATTATGATTCATTAAAACTAAGACATTTTATAAGAATAAATGAAAAAATTTTATGTTTCATAATTTTCATAAATATATAAATATTTTTTGAATATTTTAAACAATATAATATTTTTGTTAATTTTCAATTTATTGATAAGTTATAAAGAATTTTACATGAATTTGTTGAACATATCGGTGATACTTTATGGGCTGTGGTATAGATTCATCTTAGATATGCAAATTTTATTGAATAGGTAATATATTAAATGAAAAATTTCTTCTTGTTATAATAGAATATTCCTTTATCAAAATATTGAGAGGATTTTAAACTTGACATAACCGGATTCCGCTAAAATATATATATCGTTATTATTCAAGTTAAAGTAATACAGTAATACCAAAAATGCGTAGAATAGAAAACGCATACAGATGTTATACAAATTTAATGATTTATGTATAAATAATTCTTAAATATTACAAGGAAATCTTTTGATATCAAAAGATTACTTAGAATTGTATATTTATATCCAGATCTTGTTAATTAAATGTTATATGAAAAAACCTTCAGCAAATAAAAGATTTTATTTTACTTTTAATACAGAAATATGATTGTATTCTATGTTCAGAAACAACATAAAGGTTGTTAGCGTATCAAATGTTTTAATGGAAC
>JABFQA010001368.1:0-14010 GCA_022817065.1 Probaryconus sp. ZL-2020 | reverse complement strand
TTTACGGCCGAACGGACGGAATGGCCGCGATATTTTTCCGCGTCTCTCCTTTTCGGCCGTTCGGAGTTTTACGGCCAAACGGACGGAATGGCCGCGGCCGCCTCGGCCGCGAAGTCCGAACATACCCTGGGAGTTAAATGGTAATTTTAATTTCAGATTTCTCTCACGCCCTTTCGGAGTATAAACTGTTTTTTTTTTCTCCTTTTGTGTGGTCGTGTTTCGGTTGATTTGTCCGTTGTAATATACTAAAAAAATACCCGAGGGAGTAAAATAGCTTAAAAATGATGAAATTCGATGATGGAAAATTTCAATTTCTGAAAACGATCCAACGTGGGACAATGTAAAATTTTCTTGACACTGATGAAATTCGTACAAAAGTTTTACAGAGAAATAAATAAATAAAAAAATACAGACGAGGGATTCTCTTTGTATCTTTTGAAATCTGATATTTTTTTGAAATCCACCGGAAACAGAGATAATTTTTTTTTCTCACTTACAATAACATATGGGAAAAGTTATATTTCTGCCCTCTTGTATTTATAACGAATAATTCACTATTTTTCAGGAATATTTCGGAAAACAGTTTACCTGAAAGTTGTTTACAGAAACCAGTGACAAATAGCCATAACGTTTATAGAAACTTTCTAAAATTACGTTAAATAAATATGGCGAGCATATGTTTGGCAACACACCTAGTGACTGAAAATAGCTTTCGCAAGCATACTTTTCCAATTACAGTCACTAATTAAAAGAAACGAAAAGTGAAAAATCATTACCTCTTAAGTTTCGCAAAAAAAAAAAGAAAAAAAGAAATGATATTTCGAGATTTTTGCGAAGGAGAAATTAATGAGGTTCGACTGTGTGAATTAAGGGTGGTTTAATTTAAGAATCAAGTACTCATTTTCAAAGACTCTTTAGTAACGATCATTTATAAACAATTTTTACTGAAGATCATTTTTTTAATTTTCTCTAAAGAATCATTAGTGAAGACCATTTTCAACTTTCGACAAAAACAAAAAAAAAAGGCATAAATTCGAGATTTCTGCGGAGGAAAAAAATTTCGTTAATGAGGTTGCACAGTGGCTCGATTTAGGGTGGTTTAGTTTACTCGCGTTGAAAACGTTGGCGGTTTCATGATGCGTTTTAATTTACCGTTAGGTGTGTCGTGGTTACCTGGACATGTGAGAAAGGTAAACCGATAGTTGCGAGACACTTTTTTTTGTCTCCCTTTTTTACAAAGCCCCGCTATTACGCACGCACCGCGCGTGCAAAAGCGTATCTCCACGCACAAAAAAAAAAAAAAAAAAAAAGACCATGTAGGTATATATGTAAACATTTAGCTTGACGTTTAACAGACGTAGCTGTCTGTTATTTATCCCAAATTGTAATTTTCTTTCGACCGTGCAAGTTATGCTTCAGAAAATCTGCAATTCAAAGCAGCGTAAGATTTTGTTCGGCTGTTGTACATCATGTTGTACGAGCAGAGAAATTTGCGGAGAGAAAAAAAAAAAATTACTAGCTTCAAACGAGAATAGGAAAGAAGGGGGATGTGGTTTATTTTCTTACAGCGTTTACGCGCCGATAATAATGTTGTGAATTTCATGCAAAATAAACGTCCCCTATTTTTTGCGATTTTCCAAAGAAGAATTTAAATTTTGCAGAAGGAGAATTTTCAAATATTGCAAAACCTCGCAAACGTAACAACGTCAAATACTTTGCGCTGCGAAAAATCTACGAGATTCCATATGACGTAAAATGCATAAATTTGCAATAAGGATAACTCGCCCGATGTAATAAGGAAACGCTGACATAAGATTGTAGCCTGACGTCACGTCACGATACTTTCTCCGTCTCGGATTTGACGGACGTCGAATATTAATGCACAGGGAGTATTAAACGGCGGGGAACGACAGTCAAACGTGATCTGAATTTAGCTCGCGGACGCATTAAAGTTTGGTGCGAGAGCGACGCGCCATTACGGATTCCTCTTAGCGCCTCGGAGGCAGAAGAAGCGCGCGTACAATAAAGACAGCGGAGTTTTGAGGGATGGAAATAAATCTGGCTGCAAATAATTGCGCTCGTTAGCTCCTCGCAGCCGCATTTCGTGAACATCCGTGTTTATTTTGGCCATTTAGATTTTACCACTTGACTAAACACTCGCGTTAATGCAGGAATGCATTATCCTCGACGCCATTGTTGCCTCTATTTTATTTTCCTATGTGCGTTTGTGTATTCGTATTGAAATCATTATCTTGACGAAGACACTCTAGTTGAATTTTTTCTATTATTCCTGTCTGCAATCAAATTTTTTCACAGTTTTGCAGAATTGAAAAATCTCTTTTCCAATGTTTGTTTTTTCTTTTTTTTTTCGTAATGTCTTAATTATGCTTTGATCGTGAAAAATTAATCAACATCCTGATGAAATAACGTTTTTTACCACCCGATAAAAAAAGACCGTTAAACATAAAATCCACAGAAATGATAAGAACCAACAATTTACCAACCTTGTGCCTATAAAATTATACAGTTATAAAATAATTAACGACAGAAAGATGGAATTAACAAAGTTACCGAACAAATTGTCGCTACACGTGTACGATATCACGTGACCGTTTAAATGGTCTTAAACAAATTGTAACAATCAATAATTAAGTTCGAATTATTAAAATAACAAATTGCCAGGCACAAATGGAGCGGTATCGGTGAGATTTCGTGCAGGTCGATTGCGTGCATGAACAAAAAACAAGTTCAACAACAGGATGAAGCAATTTTCAGGCGAAAGTAAAGGATATTTTTTTGTTGCTGTTATACTAAAAAAAAAAAGAAGATAATAACTATTTCGTAATTCCGTACGCGCGATTTAAATTCACACAATCATCTTTTGTAATTAAACATAATTCCGCGTGTAATTTACTATTTTTAAATCCGGCGATGTAATATATTGTATAAAGAGAATTTATTTTTAGTGCCTAATTGCTCGGCGATAAAAGCAAGCAAACGTACAGATGCATTTTTTTGTTGTGGTTCGTGCAAAATCTTTTAGGTTCAATGATAGTTTGCAATTTAGGACGTTTCGGCTTTTTGGAAGGTTCAAAAGTGAAAAGAATTGATAAGATAAATCATCTCGGTTAATGAGTATTTTCTTTATGAACATTAATTCTTCTTGTTTAAAAAAAAAAAAAAAATCTTTTTTGATAATGGAAACACGCGATCGCCGTTATAATCTCAAATACAATTACGATTTTCCATTGAACATGATTGAACTTTAAACGAACTAAAAAAAAAAATTGCTTTTGAATTTCCGAATATTCATAACAATGCAGCCAAAATGCATTTAATTACAAAAGCCTAACAGAATGCCTGCTTCGGCATAAAATATCGTATTAATCACAATAAAGTCAACGTGGCGTTCCTATCAGGTAATTGCCCTCGGAAACACAATGCGACATCAAAATGTTATGTCTATGTTCCAGCAATATTTCACATGCAGGCTAAGTAAATTAATAACAATCGAATTGGCCGAAATGTGATTATTGCGTTTTTCTCCCTTTTTTTCTCTATTTTGTCCAGGAATATAAAAGCGAGGCCAAACTCCAGCGTCGGGCTTGAATGTGTATCGCGTGGCTTTGTGCATTTTAACGAAGATGCACATTTTGTTGAATCGAATCGTTGCCGAACGTACAGAGAAGATAACTTTGGTCGCGTGTGCACGACACATAGACGCAACGCTTTCGATACCCATTTTTGGTCGTCCTCACGTCGCGACCGAATTTCGCAATCCCTTTGGCTGCGCTTATTCTTGCCTTTGCTTCGACTTTTCGCCTCTCCCCTTCCCCCCCCAAAAAAAAAGAACAGGCGAATGACAGCAATCATGTCATAAAAAAAGAAAAACGAATCTAAAAAAGTAACTAATAGAAAACTGTCCTTTCTTTTGCAAATATAGATTTATTTCCACTAACAAATATTTCAGCTTTCGAAAAAGCACAGTTTATTGAAATTCCTAAATTCAATGAATAATCCAACTAATCAAATTTAAAACTGAAATAATCGTCACGTAATAACAAGAAAAAAATATTCTTAATCCTCGTCCAAATTGACATATTTTTTAAATATGCAATTTATCGAACCGTTTATTGCCAGAATTAAAACCGATAAATCAATTTCTATTATCGGCATTTGAGAGTCAGAAGCAATGTCCAATTTGTCGAGAAGCAGGTCGTCGAATATCGGCCCCAAAAAAACCAGAGCAATCTGAACTGCTAATAAATTAATACTCAATTGAAAATGTTCGACTGGAGATGTTCCGGGGAAAAAAAAAAAAAAAGTGTAAAAAGAAGAGGTGACGATCATTTGAGGGAACATTGACAATCCGTTTACTAGCGCGCATTCCGAGCCAAATGTGTTCTCGGATAAACCAGTTAACTGCCCTTCGAGCGAATCGATCTCACCAAAGAAAGCTTTTATTTGTCGTTTCCTCGAACAGAAAAACGTGACTAGATTTTTAATCCGTCGTGACATTGACCACAGTCGCGGATCATCCGACGATACCGACGGATAAACTTTGCTCGGTGCATTGCACCGCCTTTTTTAGATTCCCGTGACAAATCTACTTTCAAAAATGGTATTTTTTTCTTTTTAAAAAACCTTCGCTTACGGCTGCAATTTCAACAGAAAATATTATTCATTCGAGAATAACACGCAATCATTCTTACGCACTTACTTGCAGAAATCAATTTGATTTCATATTCAAAACCCTTAATGACGGTTTCATTATTCATGGAACCTTTCTCTTTTTTACATACACAAATTAAGAGTAGAGAATGCATGTGAAGATGTTTTTTTTTTTTTTATTTTTTTTTATTTTTTGTACCACCAACTGTTATTCGTCGAGCATCGTTAATTAAAAAACATTTTGTAATGTCATATCGCCGTTGAAAGTTTGTTTATAAATATCCCACGTGAAATCTCTATGAAAATAATTTATGTAGATCTAATATGAAATACACGTTTCGTGGAATAAATATAGCCTACTCTCTTGTATCGGTACAAGTGATTGCATAATGAATGACTCCATGGAATATTCAATATCACATTAATTTCTTTCACAAAGACGTAGACTTTTCTACGATGCAAAAAATTTAACAATTCTTCGACAAAGACAGAATTCCCAAAAAAATAAGATCAAGAAAATTAGAATCCCAAATATTTCCCATCTGAAAATATCAGTTCTTAAAAAAAAAAAAAAAGAAAAATCCATTGTTATTCGCCATAAAATGAAATTGTAATTGATTGAAAATTGTTAGAGTCGCATTACAATTCCAAACGAAAGCACTTTGAGAAAGCAGCGTAAGGAAAAAAAAAAAAAAAAAAATTTGTTTACAAGGCAAATGGAAAAATTCTTGTTGAATTGAGCTCGGGCGGCGAATGGCCGTTGATTCGAAAAGCCAAGCTCGTAACACAATGACACTATCGTTCCGAGAGCATTGTTTGACGCCTATTCTTTGAGATCACGTTTGCTGATTTCGCAACTAAACGCGCCAAACGTGCAGCACAGTCGCGCAGGTATGTAACATGCGATACGTATCGCTCTTTTGGATATACAATTACAGAATGCAAGTGCGAGCTGAACGTCGCGACAGAGACTGAGAAAAGCGACTTTTCTCCTCGTGGAAGTCAAGTGTCAATAAATACGTTAATAGCAAACTAGCAACGAGATAGCGATGTCAAATACGCCAGCCATCATTTTCGCCAGGATACACTTTTATCGATCTTGTTTGACGGGAACAAACGTTTCACTTGATTATAATACTAATAATAACAATAATAATTATAGTAATATTAAAGTCAGTTCGAATTAATGAGTCAGTGAATTGTTGAAAGAATGTTATTCTGTAAAAATGTCAGCATTCCAATTGATATATAATGTAAGAGTTGATATTTGATGATGATGTGAAGTGGAAACATCAAAAGGAAATGTTAAGGAATTTCATATTGAAAAATATTACACTGTTCCATTGTTACAATTAATTTCTAACGAGTTCTTTTCGTGGAACAAAAATTTTGTTTTTACCCTGAGATGTGATCGCAGTATAATCCAAACTTTGCAAATAACGAGCCTTTAATTTACGCGGCTCACAAATTGTGCAAAACTGTTTGAAACATAAATAAACGAATTAACAGGATCGAGCAGTTTCAGGGCGAGTAAATTGATATTTCCATCGTCAATTTCGTCGAGAACGTCCCTTCGACTATAACGTACAAAAGCACCTCATAATGGGGTTTGTCAGCTCGCTAATGAAAGGGTTATGTTTTCGAGGTGTTCCTCTTAGATGAGTTATAGTCTCTTGTCGAGCGACGCGAGCATCTTTCGCGTTCACTTAAAGAACCCCACCTATGACTCTCAAAGAACGCTCCTTAACGTTTTCAAAAAGTTTCAGCTCCGTGGGAGGTCCGTTTTTCATGACAATGGAAAATGTTTATTTTAATGCACTTTAATGGACTACCATCGTATCATTTCACATCATTAGATATTACCTTTCGTTGCGTGACTAGATAAATTGATGTTTCAGTTCACTGGCTCTATTTTCCTCTGTTCGTTCACACGTTCAAATTCAGTTATGGCATGAAATGAATTTTTGTTTCAGGAAGACCCCCGATAGAACAATACATATATTATACGTATATTAGATGAACATTCAGCTGTTATTTAGCTCTTATATGTATAATATACGTATATATATGTATAATATACGTATAAGATATTTATGTTCTATCGGGGACGTTCCTTTTCTTCCTTTACCCCCATTGTGCATTGGTTTGTTGAACGATTAGAATTGTTTATTTTATCAGTATTCAATTAACCAAAAGTACATTATCATACCGAGAAAATTGTTATCGTGAATTTTACAAATTGCAGAGTCAAGTTCGCAGAGAAGTAAAATTCGCAAAACGACGTTACAATTAGCAATAACAAACGGGATCGTGAAAAGCACTTGAAAATCAACTTTCTTGTATCAGAGCTGAGTAAGTTAGCAAGGTAATAAGTTTTGTGCATTCGTATCGAGTTTTCGTTGGATCTGTTCGCGGTATCGATTCGAGTCAGAAATAAAGAGGTGTCTTCTGACAACAGTCTAATCTTATCACGTGCAAACGAAGCCCGCAGTCCGTGAAAACTGATATTACGGGTACACACCGAGTGCATTTCTATATAAATCGCAACACGTGTAAGAAAGAAATATGGTTGCACGCGAGATGGGCATCTTTTGCTAAGGGAATGCGAAAGTTTCACGTGAAATAAGATAGCGTGTTTAAAAAGCCGTTTAGCAAAATGATTCATGGCCAAAGTTTTATAGATTCACATCTTTTTCAACCACTCGGCTTTTCTTCAAACAACGATTTCCAAATCTCTTCGTACATTAACGAAGTCTTAGATATAGATAACAAAACAAAATTGAGTACCAAAAAAAAAAAAAAAAGAAGTTTTTTTGCCAATTCACAAATCGAAGACTTTTATGGACTTAAAAGTAATTCTGCAAAACGTCAATTTCAATTTGCTAAGAAAATATGAGATTCCTTATTTGTCAGTAACGTCGCGTTTGAGTGTGTGCACTTATCTCTAGACTCGAGCGGTAAGAAATCGACGGAAAAATAGGCTCGCTTAATTTGGTTTGCTTCTGCTTGAATGTTGAAGATCTCTTTAAGCAAGCATTGCGTTGTAACTAACTAGTTTTGTCGAGCTCGAGCACTTAAAAGTTTGAGTGTTACCGAGAGGGCGAAAATACGGGGCAAAAAGAATGCGAAACAGAGAGACACACGGGAGCAAAGAGTTTCTGTTCCAAACGCGTCGTTTGAACTCTTGCTCGCGACTCGCAACTATATGTAGTCAGCCTTGACTGACTCGAGAGGATCGTCAGCGCACTATAAGCCCTTAAGTATAAACGCGCTCGAACTAAACAATCAGCGAGCGATCCTTTAAAGCTTGAACTTAATGCGCTAATCATTTCATAAATCTTAAAGTTTGTATTTTTATGACTTTGTAATTTTCAATTGCACGGAAATGCTTCGGAGTTGGATTTTCAAGTTAAGTAATTTCAAATGAAATTGATTTACACGAAGTTTTTATTATTTGAATGTTTTTTCTTTCTTTTTTTTTTCTTGAAAACGTTAAAACTGACTTGTGAATATTGAAATTGGAAGGATTCCTATTGTTTCTGCTTTGAGAAAAATGAATCGCTGTCAAAGAAAAAATATAGTTTGGACTGCTGCCTGACCTGCTTGGACGACCTTCGTGTATCTATTTGGAAAGAGAAATAAATGAGGAAAAATAGCGAAACTGGATGGGAAAGCAAATTGAAATGCTTACAAATGAGCCACGTCGTTTTGTGTCCTGGCAACGAAACAAGGCTTCGAGGTCGGTACCCTTCGTGTTTTGCTCAATCGAATCAGTCCATTTTCATAATCAGAAACGCATGACTTGGCGGGAATTAATATGGCCTCTTTATCTCTATCCAACTTTCCACGAGGATTTATGTATTATTAATTTACAACGATAATATTTTTACTACCTCATTCCTGTGAATTTTTCTGCGTTCAAAGTTCAACGGAGGTGCAAATATTTTTGCGAAAAGAAAAGTCTTTATCAATTTTTTCTTTAAATGCATAATTACGAAGATTTTTTTTTTTTTTTTTATATATATAAAAGAGTTGATACAAGTCTCAGTTATTGTTGCAAAAACATTTTATCGCAATTTAAGATGACTTTAACGAGATAAAGGAAACTTTATAAATGTCTTTACATTATTATTTGTCAACATAAAATATACAATGCGGCAGATGTTTCGCATTTATTATTAAAATAAAGCACTTTTGAATGGACTCATAAGTTTGCACAGATGAAGCTAATTATTGGTTTATACGTTGGCTGTTATCCGAGTTCAAGGAATGCTGAAATACTGTGCATTGATACGTCATTGCACTGTACAAATGGCTCACGCTGCAAACGCAATCAAGTTCCTATAATCTTATTAATCAAATGAGCTATTATAAGAATTGCTTTTTTCAGAATAAATAACTTTGATGCCTCATTTTATTTTCTTTCCCTTCGTTAATTGCATAATTTAATATCACGGCGTTTATTTTAACGAAGTTAAGTTAACAATATAGATTTTTTTTTTTATTTTAGATATTAATGTTTGAACGACAGACGATTTTTTGCCGATTTACATTTTTAGGGATATTTAGTTTTTCACGATTTACCCCATTTCTTATAACGTCAGAATGACTGCAGACACCCTCGAGCAATCGTGACTACCCTAAAGCCCTTGAAGATTAGGCTCACGTGAAAACGAGCGATCAGTATGATAGATTTGACGTTGCCATTGGGAAACGGATTTTCTTTTTTTTTTCTTTTTTGTTCTTTTTTCCCAGTCTCTCGCAAATGAATATATCTGTCTCGAAGCAGTTCGATTTCCTGTTCTATTATATTTATAAAAATTTATATATAAACATCATTCACGTTTCAAACAGAGTAACCATAAATCTACTCTCTTAAATTATGTGTTATGTAATATTAAAGTTACAAATTTTCCGACAGGTTGATCTTTGTGTGTAAAATTAATTTCACAAGCATTAGATAGGGTGAGCTTTTTGCTGAGCCATTCATAAGTGTCTCGTGAGGTTTACACTGTGTCTCATAAATGATATAGATAAAGGTTTTGTGTTATAAAACTGGACGCGAAAGGTTGTTGTTAAATTAATAAAATATGATTTTTTTTTTTTTTTTACTTACACATTTGTTTGTTGTTGCGGATGATAATTTTAGTTTTCACGTATCTGAAACAGAAAAATAAAAAAAAAATAAAAATAAATCATATTAGTTTACTTCTGTTATTTAGACTTATGTTACAATTCGAAAATATTTCTTAACATAATTTAAAGAAATTATATTGATCGTGAGCAGAAATATACAAATAATATAATCGCTGAGCGCATCGCAATGTCACGTGGATCAATTTAGTATCGATAATGATAGATTCAGAAGAATCATGAGCTACCTGTTGGGGCTCAGTTTATACTATTTACCATCGCGATACATCATACATAATTATGGTTCTGCTGAATTTCACAATATTCCCATCGAAATAAATAGCAACCTATAAACCACTGTAAACGACTATAAAAATGACATTGAAAAATCGTGATTTAAAACGTATGATTTTCCAATCCATCAAAAAACAAAAATCATTTGAAAACTCATTTCATTAATGTTAATTGAATATTAAAACAGTTTACATAATTTTTCATCTTTTATCATTTCTTGAATTTTCTTTTAATTAATGACAAGCACGTCATTAGAATCAACGGAGAAAAGGTGTAAATTATGGGATGTTTCATATTACGTAATTACGGAATTCATGGTGGTGAATCGATATTTAACTCGAGGAGCAAGAGAGACGAGTTTAAATGTAAAAAGCTTTTCACGTGCATTACGACTCTTCGACGGTCACATTTCCTTTACGCTCTCTCAAGAGCCAAGAGTTGCGCACATGCATTTACTTACTTTTCCTTGTGCAGGATAAGGCGCTTGGAAATAGACTTCGTAGTGAAACGAAATACACACGTGCGCGAGAGCCGAGTCTCGATATAATCTTACGACGTATATGCAAAAGCGAACGCATCTGCGCTCTCTCGACGGAGGTTTAGTCTCGCTGAAAATTCAGGGAAATATGACATCCGCGAGTTTGACGTGCTTTTAATGGAAAAGGGAAACGCAAACTTTTTATCAAAGGACTCGATTAATAAACAAAAAAAAAAAAAATATATATATTTTCAAATCACCATCCTATAGAAATTATTTTATATCCAAATGCTAATTGGCTACGTTTAATAATCATTTATATTTCAACTTTAAAAATAAAATTTAAATTTTTGCAATTAAGCTTTTTGCAATTTTTTGCAACTTCGTCCAAATCCAAATTATTGTTAAGAATACATTTATTTAATACATTTCATAAATTTAATTGAATGATCCAGCATTTGTCAGTGACGATAATTATCCTTCGCATTAGGACGAAGTGTAGTTCATAACAATTGTTTGCACTCCTCCTTAAATCTTATCACCGTTTCATATAACAACGAATTTAATAACGTCTCGTAATTGGAGTAAGGTTTTGAAGCTGGTATCTTGAATTTTGCAGAGACGCGAGCACATAAGGAATGAAATTTGCAGGCCTTTTCCTCTCTCTCTCTCACTCTCTCTCTCTCTCTCTCTCCGTCGTCTGAGAGAAATAAGGGAGGCGAAATCAAGGGGTCGCGTAATTTGATAAAACTCATACCTTCTGCTATGTCACCCTGTATATTTTAAACGACGGAAAGAGACGGGATGAGAGGAACGAGGGGAAGAGGGAAAATGCTATCGTAATTTCCAAGTGTTCGGGTCCAGTAGTGTAGTACGATCGTGGTTCATTCCGAGAATGAATCGATACGAGACAGCGTACGGTGGAGTTGCATAATAATAGCTGCCGGAAAACTCTACAACTCGAGAGACACTTGTGAGATTGGAATCATAAATGAAAGAAAATAATGCACGAGGTAATAGACCAATGCAGGAAATAGCAAATTGAAAAAGGATTTTCCCTACGGTTTTCATTCGAATGCTCTTTACCGCTCTGTTTCTTAAACCTAATATAACTCCAAGGACAAAAGAATATTTCCTATTGTGATTCACCTTTTATTATTAACTTATTTCTTTGTTTAATTTATTTTATTTTTATTGCTCGAAAAGGAATTCCATCAAACTGAAATAATCTTCTTCGGTCAACAGATCAGGGAAATTGATCTTCGGTTATACCGAAAAAGCAACAATTAACTTGAAACAAACCCTTTTCTCCTTTCTCCTAACAAAAGCTAATTCCATTATTATCTTTTTATCAGACTCATTTACCTTCGCAATTCTCGTTAGCCTGATGAAGCATTTTGGCAAAACTTTTTTCCGGAATGGAATTAAACGCCTTCGCGTGATAGATTTATATATCTACTATTGATTGCACGATTCCTCCGAATATATCGAAATTCGTAAATTATTCCAATTCGACCGTTCAGTTCCATAATGGTTCGACCGGGAAATAAAAGACACGAGGGGGGAAAGAAAAAGAGAGAAAAAGAGAAACAGAGAGAGAGAGAGAGAGGGGGGGGGGTGAGGGAATTCGTGCAGTTTGCGGCGAACAAAGTAGTGCGCCTCGAACGCACCGTTGAATGCAACGTGGGGATCCTCTCCTTTTGTACCGGTAATTCAAGTACGTAATTACAAGCAGGGGGTAATGGATCATGTTAATCATACACTTTATCGCGTGAATCGGCAGCGATCGTGGCGTGCTACTGACAGCCGGATACGTGTGTCTTCGAAACCTCTTTTTTTATATTGATTTGCGAAACTGAAGACGATGCTCCGGGCTACATTCATCTCCGACAAAATCCTTCCTCGACGTTATTTTTTCGCTCCTCTTCGCTTTAATCTTTACCAATCGTACGGTTACTTTTTATCTCCATTTACTTCAGACGGGATCTCAAATAATAATAACAATAATAAAGCACCAAATATCGTACCAATGTTAAAAAAGAAAACTAAATGGAACAGCGTTCAAAGTTTGATTAAACAATTTAAAATCTACAAAATGTGTCATAAAGAAATTTAATCAAGTCTTCTGTTTGCAGAGAAACCATATTTTAATCCTTCACAAATCTCTTTAACAATTCAAAAAATCAACACTGCAACTCCATTATCGCATCCAAAGATAAACGTACGTTTGTTCTTTTTTATACATAAAAAGAATCGTTTTTCACGATTGCTTAATAGCGAAATAAAGAACTGATAAGAATCGCGAGGAGAAAGAAATCGTCAGCCTAATGGATTTAGATTGGAATGTTAACTTTGTGATTTGACGTAAAAATAGCGATCCTAAAATCAGAGGCGATATTTCTCCGGCAATGCGAGTCGCGTCATGTAAAAAGAAATGTCTACAAAGAACGATAGCATCGGCAAATTATAGGCGTCGTTATCGAACGTTGCATTGCGCCTTCTGTCTGGGCGTTGGTGCTTTTATTTATTCGCCGATTGCAATCTACGTGCACCAACACGTAAACGCACATATATATATATATATACACCTGGACATTCAGAGACTAGAGACCGTTTGTTTGGCGCCGTCGATGATTTACAATGCATTTCGTTTACATACAAAACTCTATTCCGATGGTCCACCGGTCTAATGCCAGCGTCCATCATCATCCTGGCAATTACATTTTCCATAATTGAAATCACTGAACTTTGTTTTCGCCAATACCTGTAGGCACGATTTGGTACCATCTGAAGGTCATTCAAGGTCCATCGAAAGACATAATAGAATTGGCAATTTCAAACGACCAAAATCATTTTCACAGAAATGTTCATTTCCAAACGATATCGTCGGTTGAAAATAAAAATCTTATCCCCAGACAAAGAAGTAATTGGAAATGGCGAACAAAAAAAAAAAAAATCTGAGACAAGGTGTAACAATAATGTAAACACGACAGGCTGTCAGTGCATTGATTTTTTATTCCCTTAACGTTTACGGCTTTTTCTTTTTTTTAATGATGTCTCGGTGTAAAATGTATTTTAAAATGCTGCTGAATGACATTCTTGAGACTCGCGCCGCGACTTATTTACGACACGACTATTACATAATAAAAGTGGTGCCTCCTGTGAATTATTCCAACAATGGTGGGTCGTTTCATTTATTATATACGCACTGCAAAACATGAAACCTACAGGTGCAGTAATTAGTGACGTTTTGTAATGGGGTCTAGGTTAAATTTATAATGGCTCTTTTTGTACTTTCAGTAACAATTACAAGCCATGCTTAATGTATCGTTATTATTTACCTTGCGATTATTTTATGATTAAAAAAAAAACTGAGTTTCGGTACGCTGAAACAGTTTTTATGGATACCATTTAATGGATGGACATAAAAAAAA
>JABFQA010001367.1:0-14013 GCA_022817065.1 Probaryconus sp. ZL-2020 | reverse complement strand
TACAAAAAAAAAAAAAAAAAAAAAAGACGAACGTTACGATATTTCTCAAAGTTAAAGGAAAAAAACCGTTGTTTAAAAATTAATAGAGATACAATGAATTAAACAATTTCGTAGAAAGTGGGCAATTACTCAAGTAGAAAGTTGCGCGGGTTATGTCAAATGGTCATGGCACTGATAAAAAAAAAAAAAAAAAGTGGAGGAAATGGTTTAAAGGAAAACAAAACGAGAAAGATTTTTCTTTTTCAAATTCTACAACGATTCGTCTCTAGAACGCGAATAAACCAATACAAATAACGATAAGGTATTAAGAATGCATAACAATTTTGCGGCACGAAATGAAGCCAGTGATTGCAGCCAAAAATTCTCAGTGGTCCTAAGTGAGTGACGGCCTAAATCGTTGGCAGGAGCTACCGTGGTCGTAATTAGCGTACACGTTGTTTCCAACTTGGGCTCACTCTCCCAGACATTCGGCTACCAAAACCGAGGGAACCAAAATTGTAAAAAAAAAAAAACAAGGATTGAAAAGAAAAAAAAAATAATAATCAGGAGCGGCCTGTGCATCTCTCCTCGCTCGTAAAAAGGCCAATATACTTTGGTCCGGCGAGATAGCTAGGTACCAGGTACGATATATAAATTATACGTCTGATCCCCGAAGACCCCTGAGGAAGTAACGGGACTACACTTGGACTTCGTGGTCTGGGCCCCGATCCGCAGTCTCTCCGCCAGGCTTCTCCTCGCCCGTGACAGTCAAGCAAAGACGAACAAAGAGAGAAACGCGAAATGAAGTCCGAGCGACGGTGCGACGGAGATAAAAGAGTGGGCCCAAGAGTAAGTCCCCGGAGTAACGCGAGTCGATCGGCGGCTGAGATTGCACAGAGTTACGTTAGCATCTTATTGGTAAGCGCATAGGTACATTAAGCGCTCGATCAAAGGGGACCGGCAACGCGTCGTTTAATGACCATGCGCGAACGCACGTGTGACTCTTAAAGGTCATAAGGACGAATTTCGCAGTCAGTAGTACGCGTAAAACGACAGAACTGTCTTTATGGGCTTGGAAAGTATACGATGCCAACGCCCCTGTTGGCGGAATTTCTAAGAACCGCTGGGAAATGTCTTTTATGTGATATTTTTCTATTGGATGAATTTCTGATAAGGAGTGATGTCGGTCAATTTTAAGATTTTAAGATCCATCGGAATGACGTACCTGGCTCGAAGTACCATCTTTTAGATGGGTCGATTTGATATTCTAATAAATTCTATGATATCGCGATCTTCATTTCAACGATATTTATAATGTATGCTTAATTGATCAGCGGTCTTTTATTAAATATATGTAAGGTAGAAGCGTCTTAGAATTTGTTGAATATTCAGAAGCAAGGCAAGGTTTAATGATACCATCTATGATTGATTTAGCGAGAAGTATGCAAAGATGTAAATGAATGATTCAGATGCAGATTCTGAATTCTTGCGAGGATTATATGCAGGTTCTCCTTAGTCCTTGTAAATGATTTTGAATTTGTTTAAGAATTTGATTAGCAGAACGCGCTGAAGTCAGCGAGCGCGAGAACTTATGACGAAAATTGTTGAAATTTTTGCATGGAACTTCATTAACGTTAAGCCGATGGTTCGGGTGAATTAAATTTTCGTAAACACTTCTAAGCATAAATCCTAATTAGATAATTAAGTTATTTACGCTTATTTCCAATTATACGACCCAGAATAACAGTATTTTAATACCATAACTGTACACAATGTAATTGCCAACAGTTCAAATGAGTTAACCTTAATGATTTCTATCTACGAGATTAGAAAAGTTATTCGTCACATTGTTAGAAAATGAACGTCTGCAGTATAAACAATCTACCACGTAATTATTCAAAAATCAATTTACAGTTTAATCACGGACCGCTCCTTATTAACTTTACCACATCGATGGAATAAATTAGAAAGATATAAATTAGCGATCGTGATTCCTGAAAATGCTGCGATGTTACTTATGGAATCCACATCGATCATGAAACACAGTGTGATTTTTATCATACTGTATTTGTAATTTAACAATTACAAACAGCAACGTGAGCTGTTTTTTTTCTTTTTTTTTTTCGAAATATAATATCGACGGTTTTTGCAACAGTTAAGTCGCCAGATTTAATAAGAAACTCGTTACACGCGACATTACATAATCCTTTAACATTTGAATGTTACCGATCCAAATATGGTAAAAATCCCTAGATAATGTATTCGTTCGAAAAAGAAAAAGAAAAAAGAAAAAAGAAGAAGACGTCTCGAATAAAGCGAGATTCTATGGAGGTCAGTGGATGATTCGTGAAGTAACCGTGTGATATAATCCACGTGAATCGAGTGATCTCAAGGCGTTGCGATCCCACGCGGCGCGGTTGTTACGGGTTGGCTGTGACGTTCGCTCTGAACGCGTCCGATCGAGAGGTCTGGACCTCCATCGAACGGTAGGACGAGTCTAGGCCGGGCTGACCTTCATTAATCAGGGCCCGGTACTTCCTGGTGATAAATAACATAGCATAGCCGGCAAGTATACATGGAAAACGCCGCGACGATGCTTATTTGTATATTGGCTGGAGCCTCTCGTTACCGTGGTCACGTACATCGGTTGAATATGCATGCCAACGTATCTTCTACGCAGAAGCTGAAAAGAGGAAGATGGCAAAAAATCACGCCAACAATTTTACGAACGCAGGTCACATGCTGCGATATTTTTACGCCAACAACTTTTACATTGCAAATGAATTTATAATGAAAAAAAAAAAAAAAAAAGGATAGTCACCGTCAAAGTCATGGTATATATATTAGCGCGGTTAATGCAGTCGCGTATGTTGCTACAATGCTGGCAGGTAGAGCCATAAGACGTGACCATCTTAGGCAGGAGGAAATCCAACGGGCTCGATAAAATTGGAATGGCGTAGATATTTTCAATCTAATTCAGTTATACTTTTATCAGGGCATTCAAAGGTGCTACGCGTGGTATCTGACTGTTTTCCATTTAAAGATCGTATCCAAACGTGGAATACGTAAAAACATTAAGGAATGCCAGGAAATGGAAATGCTCATAACGTTGTCCAACTTCAATTATTCCTCGTGATTTTTACAGACGTGAAAATATATGAAAGCCATTAAGAAACGAATAATAATTCAAAAGATTTTCACTGTTTGTCTGGAAAAAAGTCTCGTCTGCGGATAAGAGGATTTTCTCATGGTTTCACTGTTTATCTCTTTAACACAGTTCCTTCGTAGATCATCTTGGAAAATCGCGTGTATTTCCATCGTACTTTCTTCGATTGGAAAAACTTTAGAAGCGCTAAGGTTTATAGGGGGTCAAAGACGGGAAATCGAAGTAGTCGAATCGGCAAGGAGCGCGTGAGATCGTTAACACCCACGCGAACACTATCCTAGCTTTCACATTTCTCATAAACTCTATTGCCCCGGAATCCTCCACGCCTTGGTATCTCCTATCTAATAAACTCCATCTGTCTCGAGTAGCATCAGCAGCCACCTGAAACTCGCTCGTGTGAATAAAGCACTGCATTTATGCAACCGATAAAGTACCAGGACTGCCGTTGCAGGTGGGACAAGAAAAAATTTTCGTGGCCTCAAGTTCGCAACTTCAAGCCTGACGATCCTGCAGATCCTGCTGATGAGCGAAGATCGTGGGAGTCAATCACGATTTCACTCAGCAGGGTGCAGTTCCTTTCTTCCGATAGCAGGCACGACTTGTATTCAACTTCCGTTTTCGACATATTTTCCAGATGTCTATCTGTTTTACAATACATCAACTATGAAGGCGATCGGACGATACGCTGGAAGTCAAAGAATGATGATATAATTGTCTGCGGTCGTGTTTATATAACCAAATGAATTAATCGCGCCATTTGTACTTTCATTAGAATTACATACGTTACGTTATAATTGTTATAATTGAAAAATTGTCTTAACAGATAAACAATCGTATGGATTAAATAAAATGTGAATGTCTGCATATGAATCAACTACATCTTCTACATATTCTTCCTGGCTAGAAAATTCCTGTTTGATTTATTTAAATTTCAATCGTACGAAATTATCAATGTCTTACGAAAAATGTTCAAAGAGATCGAAATTTTTACGTTCGTGTTTAGATACACATCTAAGCTGCCATTATCAAATAGAATATTATTATCGTCATTAATTGCACAATCCTGTGATTTATAAAACGAATACAAGTTTCCCCGAGCCATGATTTATGTTAAAATTAATCGGACGATATCGTAACACGATTTGGACAATCAATTTCCACCGATATTTCATCGCGTCTATAAGTGAAAGACCAGTTCTATCAACATTAAAGGTTGGCGACTTCCTCCTGCAACGACAAATAATCGTTGCCGCCATATCGATTTTTTTTTTTCCCCATTGCTAATAGTTAATTATGAAATCGCTAAGAAGCTTCGAATGATTTTTGACAAATTGTCATGCACGAGGAACACGTTTCTAACCAGTTTACACATGCCTCGCTTAAGAATTTTATGACACAACCGTATCGTCATTTTTCTCATTATAGATTTCTGTAATTTAGCTCCAGCGCCAATCACAATCGATTAACCAGGCAATATTTAATATTTGATCTAATGACTTTTTCTTGTTACAACGATTATTAATGGTTTCGAGAATTTTGTTGTATCAGTTACAGTCAAAATATATCATAGAATTTAATGGAAAATTTGTACACGTTCTATAGTATACGAAAATTGATTGTAGAAATTCTAAACGTGTTTTACAAGTAAAAGGAAAGCACTTTATATTGTTGCGTAATAGAAGTGGCGCCAATGAAAAACAGTAAAACATGTATGGAAAATTAAGAGCTGTTTGGCTCTTTGAAAAGACATATTTGATAACATTAATAATAATAATGCATAAAAAATTTGTATGATACAAATTACATCGATATACAACTCTTCAGTTCAGGTTTAGCAGAGCAGACCGGAACTGCAGTAACTCTTCATCTCCAGTGCCTTTGGTCAGTGGAACAGTTCTTATTTTTCTCTTTAGTGATCGTTTTGTTTCGAAAGAATTATTATTTTTTTTTTTTTATTCGAATTGACCTGTATGTGGATATTAAATATTACTAATCATTATTTAATAGCATCGTATTAAAGAACACGATAAGAAGTCATGGATCGGTAATTGCGAAAATTAAATCGCTCTTCTTACATTTCGTGCTTTGAAGTATCCCTTTATTATCTTGTCGTCTCGACGGAAAATATCCTAAAGACATTTTTCTTTCTCATCAAAGCAAAACGAAATTTCATGATAAAAACACGGAGGATGTTGCGATTTAAAGCCATTAGATACCGATTTTATCATTAAGATAATTCTTATTTAGCCTTTAATGATTTTCATTTTAATTAAATAGAATTCTAAGAAATTTTGCAAAAAAGTCTTTCAGAATGAACATAAACGTTAGCTGAACAGCTTTCGCTCTTTTAAAAATGAACAATATGAAAATTGCAACAACTCTACGTTCGTTGCACAACATTGCGTGACTGCATCATTACCGATGCAACATCGCACAATAAGAAAGATTAAAATAATCTAGCACCAAACTGTCTCTATCGATCAACGACACAATCAATCAATATTGGAAAGAAAAAGTTATTCGTTCAACCTTATCAGGATTTTTACGTTGGAAGAAAATACTATACTAAGCTGGTACAAATAACTTTCAAGCAAATTGAATACTCAGTGACCAGCGTCCTTGGTTATAAAAGTGTGATGTGCTTGCGGTTAAGCATGTGGGAAAGAACCGATGTAAAGATCTCCGCAATGATTGACTATCGACTGGTATTCCCATGTACTGATTCGCTTGGATAGTTGCGCCAGTTGTAGATGTTTCTATCGGATTGTCGCTTCTTGCACGTATCGCCAAAGAAGCGAAACATTATCGCCATTACTACCTGTAAAAATTTTTCTGGGTTATGAATGCGCCTGATGATAAGGTCGCGGGCGTTCGAGATCGGTGAAATAAAAAAGTTTGAAAACCCTCGTTTTTTTTTTATTTATTTTTTGTACCGCGCCAGATCATAAGATATTGCGATCGGTACCACATTCGCAGTTAACTTCGTACGAGATCGGCGCGTTGATAATATCCGATTTGTAGCTGACTTTACGTTATATCCATATTTAAACTGACAAAAATCATAGTCGACTCAACTATCTGTAATTTGATTCTATTAAATTCTATTTAATTTAACGGAATATTATATTTCATTCAACAATTTTGCTCAACTATAAATAATGATTGCCAATACACAACTTTTTTTTTGTCAGTGCAGCAAACTTGAAATTGATATTCGTAATTGAGTATGATATTCGTAGATGTTGAACTTTGAACTTGTCAACAGCCCAGCATCGTGACGTCATTGCTCTGGATCATTGAACGAGGCGGTCACCACTTCCACGTTTTACCGTTCGTGACCTTATCCGCGGTCATTTTCAGTTTCTGCCCGTGTGCTAATTCTAACGTATAATCTCGTGTCATTATCCACACGAGAGAGCTTCATGACTTCCGAGCGCAGAAGTGTTTTTGCCATTGCGTCGACAGTAGCGAGTGAACAGGCTTTTTAACATGAAAGACAACAATCGAAATTACATGGAAATTATAATAATCACGCGGCAACGCGCTCTTATAAATCATTCTCTCGAGAGCGCACTCGTCTCCTGCTTTGTGTCGCGAGCACCAAAGGAACGTTTATAAAACGTGACGTTTAATTGTGTCGAGATAAATCAGATTTGGCGTCAAGTCATTTCCTTGTTTTGTCCTTGCGATTAGCATTCTATTTCATCAAATACATTTCAATCATTTTAGAAATATTTATTATAAAAAAAAAAATTTCGCATAATCAAATGCAATTTTTTACCTAATTATTTCACATAAAACATAAATGATTTTTAAACATTGCTTTCGTACGAAACTCGAAGCTTTGTGTAATGGTCTCGTCATTAAATCAATATACATGAGTGGCGTCTCATTACAAGATACGAAAATAATGAGCTTGAAACACCTACAATCTTAACCTACATATAACCAAAAGCTGTATTATCATTACACGCGTAATAAGCCTAACAGCTTCGATTTTCCCCGTACACTTTAAGGAGACTGCTTAAGAATAAACTGCGTGTTATAATCAAACTCGTTAAAGCTGCAAATAAATTGCGACGGCTAATTGGGGGGATGTACGTGGGCTATTACTTTAACAATGTAAATTGCCCCGTTGTCACGATCCGAGATCGAAGGATTTCAATTACACGTCATTAATGAACGAGATTGAATATTTTGTCGAAATTGTTCATTAATATGCAATAATTTTACAGAATGCGTGTGATGTAATTGCTCGGCCCTCCTCTGTCCCCTTCCACCCGTAATTGTTCCAACAATTTTCGTTTTACCGTCATCGTAATGAAGCGTTCCTAGTTCGTTTGCAGGCATTGGATCTTTTAAAGAAATATTCATCAATAACCGGAATAAATCATTTTAAATATTCATAACAATAATAATGTATAATAAATGACATTGTTATTTTTATAAATAATTTTTTCCTTTTAGGGAAAAATTGGGGAATGCGTTTGAGATAAACGTTGAACGGAGTTAATAAATTATATGGAGTTATAGAAAAATGGGAGAAAGTGTAAAGGCATGATAAAACGTATGGGAATTTATTAGAAATTGGGAATGCGTTATTGCATAATCGTTGTTTGTGACTCAAGTAAGGAACGTTTTATTTATTTACAATATTGTTTGTTTAGCATGCAAATTGATGATGAAATGATTGCCGACTGGGAAAATTGTATGGCTTAAGTGCCAATTTTGCACTCCCATCCTTTTACTCGACTCTCTGAATACACCCACTTCATAATCGAATGCTAAACGTACAATTTCAATTATAAACGTGATATTATAAGTCGTTACGACATGACCTGTATAATTGTGTCACGTTTTCTAAAATTATTAACTTTGCAAATTTAAGGCGCTAATCATTTTCCCCGACCGAACCGTTAACTTAACGTTAACTTAACTTAACTGAATAGAATTTGCATTAATAAGGATTCTCTGCAAAACTGTCTTTCGTTTGCACATACATCTTGCCAATTGCATCGTGTTTTAACGACAATCGCAGTGACTAGAATTTTTGGGAATCGTTTTAAAAAGATTGTACAAACTGAGGAATTTGCATTATCTGGAATTTTGCAAATGCGACTGTTTTCCTCGCAGTTGACCGTCGGCGAAGGAAGAACAATTATGGGACACCATATACGTTCATCCCGTGAGTTCATCTCGCTCGCGCATAAGACCTTTGTGCGCGCAAACGGTCACGAAAAGCTCAACGGGTGTGTATAATGCATTCACGGCTTACGTACAAGGACCGTACGGAGAGAAACTTGAGTGGACTCGAGAGCGCCTGAAAGGTCCGCGCAACGTTTTCTGTGGCTCGCAGTTATTTCTCTCCGCCGTGCACACTTCTGTCTACCGTTGTTCTATTTGCAAGCCGGACAATTTGCTCTCGCACCCCAAGGTTTTCGTTGCGCCGAGCGCCTGAACAGTTGGTACTGTTACTTTCTTCCTGCCGTCGTCGTCTCGTTGAGAGGTTTAAGGAGTGTATAAGAAAAATACGGGGACTCGTTTAACTGCGTCAAGACACAGCTGTGCCCAGCTCCCGTTTTCATTGCTACGAGTTAAACGCTAACTCGATCGTGATGAATTCGGTTTCACCCAGGTTCCGCTTCGTTTTATCCGATAAGATTGAAAACAACGGTTTTAACATTTATTAAGAATGTTCAAATTGAAATGAAATGTTCACTTTGTGTAACGTACAAAAAAAAAAAAAAGTTAAAATCGAGTATTTCACTTTCCTTTCGATGTTGAGAAAAAGCTCAACTTCTACTAATTTGACGACATTAAGTAAGTGAGAACGGTCTTGATCCTTCTCGCGGTTCAAAGTTCCAGAACCCTGTGTCGTCGTTGACCCCGACCTTCAGAAGATGAATAAAAGAAAGTGACCTGCCTCGCGTGCCTTCGTACACAGCGACGTTATGCGAATCGATATTAATGCAACCTAATCACGCGACGGTAGTTAGCGCAACCTTAGGTGAGTCGTGGAACGAAACACCGTTACCACGAAACGTGTGAGCGAATGAAATTTATTTCGTTGACGCGGAAGACGTGGGTATCATTTGAATGCTATCAAGACACACCGACGAGAGGAAACAAAAAAGTCCCTCGATATCAAACATTGTTTTTCCATATCGTAAATATGTCACTTTTCAAATGAAAGAAAAAAAACTTTTTCGAATAAATAGAATCCTGAGGTGTTTATGCAATGATTTTTTTATTCGAATATTTTTTATTTCGCAAAAGAAATCTTGTTGCTATTGAACAATGATTTTAGAAAAATTTTTTAAGAAAGTTCATCATTCATCAAAGATTAATATTTTTATCGGAAATTATTGAATACCGACTGATGAAATTGATTTAAATTAAAATGTATTCAATGTTAGATACAATAAAAGATTTTCTATGGTTATGAATAGAACAAATATAAGCGCGTGATTAGTAAAGTGCTTTCAGGCATTAATGCGATTGTAACGAAGCCTGATGAATAAATTACGGAAACGAGTTAAATGAACGAACTAAACAGCAGGCGTCCTTTTTTTTTTTTTTTTGTATTCAACTTAAATTATGAAGTTGTAATAATTAAATGAAGAAAGAAAAGTATCCCGATTAAAATCCCGGACTTCCTTATAAAGAAAAGTGAAATTAATGACTCGAAAAACTAAGTAAGCCTGCCATTTTCGAAAGTGCATTCAGACAAATCTATATCTCTATCGGTTAATTATTAATGCGTACTTAATACTTTGTAACACGATGTAATTAGCAGTAATTAATTAACGTAATTCCATATATGAGTTCCCGGTCGTAATTTATGTGCCATCTATGATCCGTATTTTTCATTACTTCTTACGAGTGTAATAAATCTCACCATTGTCTTCTAAATCATCCTGTATTATTAAAAAAAAAATTATTTTTTCTATTTCCAACCATTCACAAAAAATACCATTCACAAAACATTTCACTGAATGTAAATCCATGTAAATCGAACTTTTTCGCCAAAAATTTGTCGACAAATTAATCGATGAGAAGTTTATAAACATCAACATCCAATGCCTGTCGTTTCTAATAATTATGTTAGACGGTTTTCTAAATGTTAGACGAATTAAAAAATTTGACTGAAAATCGCGGAAAACGTCCCAACCCTTTGATCCGTCTTATTTCTTGATATATTCTGTCTAATCTCTGATCTCCTTAACGCGGTGCATCGAAGAAATCGAGTGAAGTTGTATTTCTGAAACCGCAGGCGCAGGATTTTACGATGCGCGAATTTTACCGGTCCCAGCAACACTAATTGTAACTGGTCTCGGGAAAAGTTGGCGCGATCGTCGATAACAAAGTCGGCATCGGGCACTTAAATGCGTGCCTTTATCTCTCTGGATATTACGTTCCCGACCTCGGGCATAGAACGTGGAATTGTCGATGGCCCTCGCAGCGCGCTTTGCTTTTGCACTCGCTCTCTCGCGCGCATCCGGTATCGTATTTCGCGCAGCTCCTCACGACCCCGCGTAAAAGGAAATCGTTAGATGCTCGGTACGTATCGTAAATCGCGCGATCGCGTAAACCGAGTACGAGTCTTCGGTTTCAGATTTAATAATTTCGAGAGGTAACGATCGATATTTCAGTCTCGCTTTACGCCGGCCGATTCTTGTCGCTCGTAAAAGCTTAGGCCAAACGCCGGTCGCCAAAAGGACTGCTCGTAAAATTGCCCTCAGATAAATTTGATAATGACTGAAATCAAATTTTATTGTCCGTTTCTTCATTGGATTTCTTATCTGTTAATTGTGAGGCTAATGTTTATTTTGATAATGTTTTTGTCATTTTTGATTGGTCGTTTATAACTAAAGAAAAGGAGGTGCGAAAAGTCACGGTCTATTGTTTTGAAACGTGAGTTTTGACAATAAAATGGAATCATTTCGTCAAATCAGGGAAAAGATTTTGCTTCGTAAAACCTTTGATATTTGAAAGTATCATTTGTAACATTTTTTTTGTGCATCGAAGAAATCGGTTTCCTTCTTCTTTCTAGTAGAAATCGAAATATGGCAATAAATTTCCAATTCACAGACGAAAGAAGAATTTTCGTTTGCTATTCCCTGGCTTGCATTTAAATGGCGCAGACAGTTCGAACGTTTCAGAACACAGTCGAGGAATTCAAATTTTAAACAATGAGTGTATCTTACCAAACAATGTATTCCTTGAAATTCCAGCACTTTTCTTCGTGCAATAAAGTAATAAAAACACTTTGGGGTATAAATGTTTAAATGGCAAGAATTTTATTTCGCTTAATGGAACTGTCGTACAATAAAGAATTCGAAATTTTTTTTTAGGATTGAAATTTTTGTATTTCGTTTTATTACATTGTTAGGTTTCAACTGAACCGTAAGATTCCAATTCTCGAGTTAAATAATAAATAATTAGATTTAAACAAATTCTCATTTGTAGGAGAATTCTAATGATTGATCGTTAAAGCTTCAATAGATACGAATCGTAAAAGTTTGATTTGTGTTTCATTGATTTATATTGAAATGAAAAGTTTATAAAAAGAAGGTCGACTGAATTTATAACAATGGAAATCCGGTTTTCATAATATCAGTAGTATCAGCAGAACGATTAGACCGACAGCGTTCAACTTCCTATGACCGCAATTTGCTACTTGATATTTTCACTAAGCCGTAAAATATATACTTGTATATTAACATACAAGGCTCCGTTGCCCTGGAGACATTGTAGAAAACTCATAATTGAAACATTTCAATATCATTAGATTTCATTTCTCTGATTATTAATTTATTCAGTAGAAATCCATATTGCTTTATTTGCTCTCTCATTATCCACTCTCATTAAATCAACATTTCTTATTTTCGATAAACAATATTATTTAACGTAAAAAGTGAACAAATTTCGCTTTCCAATCGCAACGAATAACTCCTGGCAATAAATCCTATTTCCATACATAACTCATTTCGATTTCTATACATATATATATTTACAAAAATTACTTTTGCAAGTAAGAGAGCAGAAAAAAAAAAAAAAAACATTATTTTTGCAACAATCAAGATAATCACATTGAGAAACGAATCTTGTGACTTTTGCTCTTTGAAACTAGAATGGAGGAACAAGATTCTTTGCCAGTTATAAATTTCGTATTGTTTTTCATCTATTGAACTAAAGAGACTATAGCTCGTACATAAGTTTGGTCTCGTAACAAATTTCTCTCGTGGGACAAGTTAACCTTTGATATTATATATACATTTGATGTGTCTCAAGAATTTATATGTGGTGTATATTTAAAATGAATTATCGCGCGTTTCATGGTCGTATTTTGAATGAAAATTATTCCTATGTAAATTGTTCGAGGTGAAACTGTACGAGTATTTATGGTTTATAAATAATTTTATTACGGCTAGATACTTGGCTCTTGAGAAATAAATGGTTGACGAGTTTCGGTCATTTCAAAATTTTTCTTTAACTTCAACGAACGAAATTCTTTTCATTTTTTTTTTTTTTTTTTTTTTTTTTTTTTGTCACCAAATCGATACACATAAAAGTCATAAAATAATTTGTGTTCTTCTTGTCTCGCTCAATTGAAATCCGCACTTTCTTTAAACACCTCATCAAAAGTGACAGCGCAGAATAGAAACGTTAGACGCGACAACGATTTGTTTGAATAAAGTCAATGGGCTGTGCGAATGAGCGTTGATATTATATAATTGACGATCCGCAAGCACGACACTTTGCATGATGTATGTTCGCCGAGGACGGTCGCGATCATTTTCTATCTTGGCACGACACATTAAGATCATAATGTTGTGCGACAGTGACGTACTGTCAGGAATGCCGCGACCAATCATCAACACAGAGAAAAAGGTCGCGCTAACACACGCACCACCGAGCTGACTCTGCGGCGCACACACTCATCCGCGCGTGGGTGTAAATCTGATTTATAATGTTTTTAATAGAAATAAAGGTATATATGAGCAAGTCGCGTATTACATAGAGAGATAACGCACATTCGTAACGTCGCGCGACAATGACATAGTGGCGGGATTGCGGCCTCGTGTTCGTGCAAACTACGCGGAGGCACGGATGATCTCAGGCTGAAAGCGTTTTTGCACGGAGTAGGTGTACGATTCGTGGGAAATGTGTAGGATTTGCTGGATTTGACGGTTTGCAAAATTTTGTCCGCTTTTCAGTTCGTTTTAAGTTGCAAAATTAACAAAAAAAAAAAAAAATTTTCCTTCACGCGAGGTTTTCTGTATTGATGAATGACTTTAATTTTCCATTGTCGATGTTCCGAGAAACACGTTCTTTTCGAATAACACAATGTTTCTTAATTGATAAACGCGTAGCAACATTTAAGTGTAATGCATTATGTACACAAGATTATCAATGACAGTCTCTCTCCGTTGGTTGATTATTATTTTCTCAGAGTTCATATCACAACGTCATAGTGGTATATTTCATTTCATAACCGTTATAACGCTGTATGAATTGTTGTCATTGCGGTTTGCATTATCATTATTAATATCCCGAGTCTCGGTACATGTATATCGTTATTATTTTCGCTAATACTTTTTGCACAAAGCGAGGCGTACGTTCTCGTCAAAATTTCAAGCTTTCGAAATGTTGTTGTTAGAGGAAAATGACGCAAGTCACAGCGAGGTACTTTTCTCATCGTTACAAATAATTAGTCGCTCTTCTTGAAATGTAACTGTGCATCTCGAAATTGTTCCGTTGCTATTGATTGTTTCGCTGGCAATTATTTTTAATTACCCAATGTTGATATCAGTGAGAATTTTTTTTTTCTCTAAAAAAAAAAAAAAAAAAAAAAAAAAAAAAAA
>JABFQA010001366.1:0-14017 GCA_022817065.1 Probaryconus sp. ZL-2020 | reverse complement strand
CGAACTATAAAAAGTTTTCTTTGAATTACGGTGCCACTAATTAACTCAGGATGTTCATTTTATTTGAACAATCCACTTTTTCTTCGAGTCGAAAACAATGCTGCCGGCGATGTTCCGCATTAGGCGCATCTGTGACATCGCATTAGCATAAGAATAGACGCAGGAGTAACCCTCAATTCCTTCCGGACGCTGGCGCATCGAATCCTAGTCGAAATTTGCATGACAACGTCGATCTCTAGCTTTCCAGTCTTCCTCCTATCTATTTGACCAAATCGTCCAAAGTTCTGCTTCTTGATACACGATCTTTGTGCCGGCAATGGCCAATTCCAATACAGAACTGTCATGTGATCAGTACGATCGATAAGCTTTATCATGTTAAACGGGACACCAAAGCTATTTTTATTCATCACGTGTGGAGTGAATTCAAGAGCTTTATCCCTCATACAAAAAACTGGATATATAGGACAAACGAGCATTTATAGAACCTCCAAACAAGTTTCGATATAAGCAATATATATAACAACAGATTCTGAATAAAACTATTTTTAACAACAAAAAAAAAAAAACTATTAGAAAACCAAAAAGGAAAATTGAGTCTTTGATGATCCTTTTTTTTTTAAAAAGAATTGCAAAAGAAATGACATTTCGATGACAAATGATCTTCGCGAAGTCATTGCATTTCATCAGTTTGGTTTTCATCGCCTGCCGACAATAACTGATTTACAGTACCAAAATTGTGATCACGTATGGAGATTTAATTGAAATAAATAAAGGCAAATAAATTTTGCGATAGACGTGTTGTGGCAAACTGAGCGTCGAATTTAGCGTGCAATTATTCATACGAACATTTGATTCTTGGCTTTCAATCGAAGGAGCAAAAAATCGCCCGTCGTCGATCGATTAGAAGAACCGATACACGCGATCGCAATGGCGCGCTCGAAGCGTTGACGACATTCCTATTGATCGCGAGCCACCGAAACTGGAGCGAGAGCAAACGTAAAGCGAGCGCAATAAATTATTGTTCGAAATGCGAGCAAGTTCGATTGGATTCTCGATGCGTCTTTAAATCACGTTCACCTCTCACACACACAGAGAGAGAAAGTATCGGAAGATACGGATGGTAGGATCGCGAGTAACAATCCGAGCCGAAATTATTTGTTTTTCGCAAAAGTTGAGCCACGGTCATTACGAACTTAAATGCTATTGTTTTTCGCTCGGTAAACCGAGAAGCGATAACAAATCATTTTCATTAGTTTGAACCCACGATCGGAATTGTTTTTCGTCATAATTTTCTTCAGGGCTAATTCGACTGCAATGTGATTTATTCGGTAAATTGTGAATGAGAAATTGATTTGAAAAGTTTTCGCTGATAAACTCATTGAATATTCACGGTCATTAAGTCCTCGATGCTCGTGTGCAATTTTGTATCTAAAGTACCGTCATTAATTGTTTAATAACAAACGAAACTTTAAAACACTTTGAGTGTAAAGTCCATTTAAACAAGTCAACTGCTCTGAAAATTATTAAATAATTGAAATCTTCTTCAGTAATTTCTAAAACATTCGGAAATTTTACAATAGACTCAGATTATCGCGATTCTCATCTCTGAAGTAAAATAGAGATCTCTATCCATCTTACATCGAGACAAATTAATTTCCACGTGAAATCTTCTATTACCTTTTCTTAGCGATTATATTATTTAATTAAGAATGATAACGCCGATATTGATTCTTAAGTAAATGATTTAACGCAAAAAATCTCAGACTCTTATAAGACTTAGAAGACGCAAACCATTTGTTCGGCCACAGTGTGGCGTTGTTAATCAATGAAGCTAATCTCTCAAAGCTTCCGAGGGTAAATGGAATTTCTCTTTGCGTCAATGTAACGCTGAAAACGCCGAGATGCTGGCGTATAATGCTGGAATCGTAATCTTGCGGGACAATCGACTACCGGTGAGGTCTGCTGTTCTGGAACCTCTTCCCCTTTGTGATGTCTATTACGTCGATGAAGCCCAAGCGAGCCATTCTATTTGGTTCACGTAGAGCAGAGTGGCTCCGGTATCACGTCGATACCGCTCGACTTCGGAGCAATCGGACTTACGGACGCTTAAATGACACGATGATTGGATGTTGTTGTAATTACAAAAATTCCTACCTTCTGTAACGTTTGCTAATCAAAATATTTCCCCTCGTTAATGGGACATTTTCTTACAACCTTAGTCAGGTGACCTTACAGAGAGAAATTACAATTTATTTTTTTAACTTAGGCTTGATCGCAAAAATTTTGTTGTCTTTTATTTTTTATTGTCAAGGAATCTCTGGTTAATTCAATACGAGATCAGAATTTCACGATAATACATATTGATGGCGTCGTATAATTTGGTATGTTACTTTTTTTTTTTTTTGGTCGGTTTGATATCGGTATCATTTTTTTTCTCGTTGTTTTTGCGCTCGATACAACGAAAAAAAAAAAGCCCATATTAATTGAATGTCAAACGTATAAATTGCGAATTATTGATGAGATTGCTGATAAGTGTCTTTGATGCTTTGTTAATTATGCTGTTCATGGGAATTTGAATCGAACTCGGGATGATACGCCTCGGCAAAAGTTCTCGGGCGTTTCGTTATCCAACCGGTCGGAGATGAAATTGGTTTAGTGACACGTTTATCGTTGAATCACGATCCAATTAAGTTACTGCGGACGAGTGTCGCATTAAGATTGAAGCTGGGAGCGAAAGTCTCGACACTTTGCAGAATATTGATATCAATCTTACTCGTACGTAAAATATAAATAGTGTCATTTTATTAAAAGTATAGAATTAATGTCAACGTAAATGAGCCATTTCCAAATTAATAGTTGTATAATTGAAGTAATCAAATTTAGAATAAACCTCATTGGAAATTAGTTTGGAAATTGCTTTCCCTATACTCCGGGTGATGGTTTGCAAAATTAGGTTCCTTATTAATAATCAATCAAGGTCACATCGTCTTCCAGATTATCTGAAATTAAGTTTGATGACGTGATTATTATTTCTTCTTCTCGTGCATAAATCATTAAGTTATTTAAAAATTTGAATGATGAATTATGGGAAAAAAAAAAAAAAAAAACAAAATATGGGAGTTAGAAAAATGTTAAGTTAGTCGTCAGAGTTCATTGACCCGTGTCTTTTTCAAAGAATTGCCATTGACTAAGTTCTCCAACTCTTCAACGAGAATAATCCTGGTTCAGAAGTCATCTCTCAGAGACTCCAGCAGAAGCAGACGAACGAACGTTTCGGGAGGCATCGTCTAGCCAGATCCATTCGGTCTGACGTGATCTACGATGCGTGAAGTTACTCTCGGTTGTTTGCCTTGGACCAATTAAAGTAGCCCCCCCGACCAGAACTACATGAATGACTATATTACCTGACGTAGTACTAATGGCGGTCTGCGCGTTTCTGTTGATGGCACTTTAGAAAACGCTTCAAATAGAAAGTAAACGACACTCTTGAATTCAAGTTCCAAGCTCGCAAATATACCAATTTTTGATGCGCAAAGCACATATCCAAATATTTCGAAGAAACATTTCGCTTTCACAAATTAATTTGTCTTTCAATATTTGCTTATTTAAATAATATATATATATTCTGTGATATATTGATTAATTTAGTTTATTAGGATTTGAAAAAAATTAATGAGTATTCATCTATCCTTGTTGTTGAAGCTGTGTTTCATAATTTTTCAAAATTATTATTATTTTTTTTTTTTTTTTTATAATTATACCCCACTTATAATGTTCGAGAATCTACGACAATCGATTCTGCTTTACGGTTTAGGGGTTAAAAAAGTTGTTATAGAATATTAGCAGTCGCGCAAAGACGTTTTGAAATAAGGCTAAAGAAAAAGCAATTAAGACAAAAATCGTGTAGTTGACACACGCAGGCGGTAGAATAATGAGAGATTATTCTTGTCAGGTTATAATTATGGCCGCAATGACTTTGAGATAAATTGATATTTGCGAAGTAACTTCTTTCAGGGAATAATGAATGCAAATGCAAAAGCTTCCGGCACTCGACCGCGGCGCGCCTAATGAACCGACAGTCTTTCATTCCATGATTCTCATTATAAATAAACCCCGTTTCATTTCATCTGTTTTTCCGAGCTCCTGTATCAGTCCTGTGCAGTTCATAATTCAGCTCAAATCCAAACAAAGATTAAATGCCATTTCATAAAAGACTTTCTTGACGTTCCAACAATAATTAGCCTTCCGGAAAATAACTTTAAAAACTTTTATAAAGCATTATTTCTTATTCGAAAATAGCGTCATTTCACGAGAAGTTAGAGAGAAGCTTCTCCGCGTGAGATGCTTTAAAGATTTTATCCGAAATGGAAAGGTATGGTCAAATGATCGCATCAAATCGACGTTCGAATGTTAAGACAACGGGACGTCAAATCTCTTGCGGAATATAAATGACGCTGCCGGTCGCCATAATTTCAACCGATGGCCTTGGAAGAACACGAGGTTTCAAACGAATACATCAGTTTCGAGTAGTTTAGGATTATTTATAAAATTAATTTGTGAATTTAATGTGAATAAATTGAAATGTCAATAAATATCAAAAATCGATATATAAATTTATATACCATCGTGTAAACATTTTTGTTTATTGCTGAAATAAAATTTTGTCAAAATAAATTTTAATTATAATATCTTTCCGTGTCTTTGCGTTGTTCACTGTTTATATTCAGTGCTAAAAATTGATTAATTATTCATTGGTTTATTTTTATTTCAGCATTATTTAAATGTGGATTTACGATTACTTTGATGGATTTGCACAAGGCTCTTTGGAATTCCAGAGAGAATTTTACAACAGAGAGAAGATGGGATTCGAAAGGAAGCTCGACGAAATATTTTTACATTACAGAGGAAAATTTAAATTTGTAACGTTATGCAGTAGTTTATATGATTTATTTGACGAAACGAAGATATAAGAGTATTATTGATCACATTTCGCCGCGAATGCGTTATTTTATAATTCCCGCGAGTTTTAAACTGGATTACAATAAAAACCACTCCTAAATGAAAAAAAAAAAAAAAAACGAAGAAGCAGCAATAACTTTTAAGCTTTTAAAAAGTCGAAATGATAAGCGAATATGGATTTCAATTAAACTTCTCAGAAGTTGTACTTTGCGAAGTCGCTCAGGCAGATAATAAAGATTCGATGATGCGATATGGTGATAATGAAGTGCTCGTCGATTTTCATACATCTCGAAAGTAAATTTTTTTTCTGGGCTCCACTTTAAATCTTATTTCAAGTGTTAATCTTGGATTCTTATATTATTCGTTTTTCAGAAATTAATTATTGGTCGAGAAGCTTATTATTTTTAATACACAAACTTTACTTTCGTAATCAATGAAATCTTCGCTGAGAAAAATGAAAAAAACTTGTTATCAACACAACAAACAATATTACGGACAAACGAACTAATATTTAAGAAGTTTAAAGACAGATAATACAACAAAATGAACAACATATTATACTGACTTTATTTGTTTAAGACACGCCACTTGTTAACCATCCACAATTTTACGACAAGCTGTGTCAATACGTCACTTATAATATTTTCTAACAGACTCGACTACATCAACCAAATACTGCTAACAAAACTTTGTTTAGTCAACGAAACTTCCGTGACCACGGCAATCGTTATTTAGAACACGTTACTATAATCTTCTCCGGAGTTGAAATATCGATTTGATATTTACAGGCAGCAAATATTACCAATATGCATTATACCATTACGTTTTGACGAAACATTTAACTAATTAAATTATGGTACGTCAAGACACTTTTGACGTAACATCTAAATAAGATTTTAAGTGAACGTAAGTACCTCAGAATTGAAAATTAACTGACAGTGATTTGAACATTAATTCTAAGTAATCAGATTCCGAAAATCTCGTACATCTCCTCAACAAAGTATTTACTCGTACTCATAATTTGTTTTCTTCGCTTCACTTTTTCCAAAAATTATTTAATTTTATTTTCTAACAATTGAAGAAATGTTCCAGGGTTGATTGTCAATCCGGCGGAAAATAAGAAATGCATTGGAGTAATATCCTTGAAAAAGTGAAGAGAAACCATTTTCCGATTGCGGGAGAGAAGAAAGAATGGAAGTAAGGCGGAATCGCTGCTTCCCCCTTTGCGAGGAACCACTGTATGGTGTAAACCCGCGAAAGAGATAAAATTCTTTCTCTTTAGATCGAACCGGAAAATAAAGCGAATTCCGCGCGTATCTTTTCTTTTGCCATTTCTCGTTCGTCATGGTCTTGCACTCGCACATCGCATATCGCAAAATGTATTTTTAATAGCTTTCTCGATTCCTGCACGTAATTGCAAAAAACTCCAACCTTTTTGAGTTGTCATTATTTTTGCATTACATTTATATGCAAGGAAAAACTTTCTGACGATTGTTTCCATTTTAAGTATGTTATTTATTATAAAATCTATCGTACGAGTGTAATTGAAAAAAAAAAAAAAATTATTTTCTGTGAATGTGAGATTTAACGTCACATTACTTTTTGTTAAATAAATTGTAATTGAATTAATTTCATTTTTAAACCAATATTTTCTTGCTTAAGTTAAAGTCCTCATAAAACATTGGGATATCGTATCAAGAAATGCAGTACTGAAATATAGTACGTGCAATGAAAGATTTACTTTCAGACTATGGAGAGTATCACGGTAGATGTAGTCATTGGTTCAATTGTTTCAACAATTGAAATACCAAGTCAGCTTCCTACGTTTTTTAAGGCCACGGCTTTTATCGCCATTAACGTATCCTTGACCATATAGTATCCCCCACAACTCGATTTCTCTTGCTTTCCCTACCTTTTGAACGTGATATCTGACTACATTGTACTACATAATGGATATATAAACAAACTTTCGCATGCACAATTGCTCACCTCCAAAATAAAAAAAATATATATATATATAACTCTATCATCGTTAAAATTATTATTATATTTCAATTCAATTCAAATCGTTAAACAACACCTAAAGATACAAAAGTCTGTTGTACAATTTTATTTGTGGTAATAGTAATTTAATATACGAATGCAAACAATAAGCAGATTGCGTGCAAAATTCAAGAGATACTTTGTAACGCTAAAGCGTCGAAAAATATTTAATATTGCTTTTCGCTGAATGAGAATGTTTGTAACATGAATTTTTAATATCCTTTTCTTAATATTTAAACGTAGAACTATTTTTATTCATTCATTGCTTTCGAAGAATTTCGCGAGTTTTTTAAATGGTGGATGATCTGTGTGCAAAATTTGAAATGTCGTTAATTTTGAATTATAATATTTATAATACGTTTAGATTTAATTTTTGTTAGACGTAAATTAGTGTAAGATTGTTTCCTTTGATGTAGGCTTACTTTAACTTTTGCATTTAATTACTGCAGTATTAGTACTTTACTTGTGAAGCTAGTATTCATAACGTTTAGATCGTGGAGACAAACTCCACTGCACAAATTAGTGTAAGTACTTGAGTTAAGCGTAGACAGACTTGACGATGTGGAAATAATGTCTCTTAGCATCTTTTGTTTCAGTATCGTTCAGAAGGAATATACAATAAAATTTCGTTAAGAGTGCCAAAGTTTGAAGACAAGAACATTTCTCTTACAAAAGCCTTAAATGACATACTATAAAACACGAAAAAATACCGTAAAGTTATAAAATAAAGCAAGTGCAAAAATAACGGGCAGAAAAAAAAAAGAGAAATCACTAAGTCGTAAATTGAATAATAAAGATGTAAAAAATTGAAATATATATTATAAAATTTCTTTTTTCTTTAAATCCCTCGTAAAGTGAATTTTATATAAGTTAAAGCAAAATTGCGTGAGATTTAATCTTAAATAATCAATTTTAGACGTTGATTACATCGCTCAGTTTTATGTCAAATTTCACGGCTTTCCACGTGCTTTATAAGAAAATCGTGTACATCGAAAAATGTACTTAGTTTCCAGTACAGTCTTCAATTTGCCATAAAATGCTAAATTGTGGCTTTTGTCGTAAAAAAGTTACATCTTCCTGAACAAAAAAAAAATTGTTACGGAGAAGAATAAGCTGCGCGTTCAAAAGAAATTAAATAAAACATTTCAATTTTCATTTTTTATGAAAATGTCGTAATATTTAAATAACGAGCAAAAATTTTACACCAAAGGAAACATAAATAAAACGACAATGCAATTGATTAAAAAAGAATAAAAAATCAAAATCTCGAACACCTCATTAAATATTTCATTTAAAAATTGTAAATAATTCCAAGCAATTTTCAAATAAATATTGAAACCAACAAAAATATTAAACCCTCGTAATCAAATTTGTGCCTGGGGCACGATGTTTTCCGTTGAAGCACATCGTACTATCTCGTGTCCTTTTGCAGCGTTGCATGAATTCCAAGTATCAACTGGTTGGTAGGTGAGCTTGGAGCAATGTGAGCTTCCTCAGAGGAGGCGTTAGAGTCCGGCATATGGTTCCTTATCAACAAGCCTTCGAGGCTAGAGACGATGAGCGTTTATGGTGCCTCAGGGTACACATGGAGATACGTTCTTCCTGTCCTCCGTTCATGCAATACCCACCATTCGTCCATTATCATGAATGTTTCTAATAAATGATGTCACATGTGTATAGCCCCGGTATAAACTTTAAAAACTCTCCTTTAAGAAGTTCAATACCTTTCAATAACAAATGTCCCAGCAATCCCAAAAATCTTTTATTCTTCCTGAAGACATTACGAGTGTTTAGATATTTCGCATTTTCAATTTTCCAAAAAATACCATTAAGTAAAATCTTAAATAATGGTTTTGTTTTCTTTTATATTTCAACGTCACTCCTGTACTTGAAGCAAAATATACCGGGACGATACTGTTTTGGGTGTTTCAGTAAAGTCATTCTGCTGAGTGCTTTTGCTGTTTGTTTGCGCACCACTTTCAATTCATCGGCAACGGTTCTATTTGATACTTTTTCAGTACAATTAATGAGATGTGTTCTGTAATAATTCTGTAATAATTTATTGACGTAAGCTGGATGCAAGTAAAGTTAATGAAATTGATATGAAAAACAAAATGAATCATGCAAACGTCTATTACAGCTGTTTGCAAATTTATTTCACGCCAAGCTGTTTTTGCTACTGATCTCAAACATTTGATTTTCATTCGAGAATCATCTTCGTTCTTTTACCTATTATTTTAATATGTCATATCTACACTGTAATCGATAAATGGAAAATATTTACATTTAAAGAAGGGATATTCTCCTTTGTCATAATTTCAATGGAATGGGATTAAGAGTTGCGTGGGGTTTTGTTTGAGTGTCATAATAGATAACAGGTCCTAAGTATCTTGAATTATTTGACGTCCATCGGGCCGCATTTATTCTTTCTAGTTTGCCAGGCGAGGTATATTGTAGCTTTATAGCGCTTTGGCAACCGTCTCTCACCTCGCGACGAGTACACGGCCTCTTCAGCGAGCTTCGCATCGATTTTGGATAAAAGTAAATAACCGACACACCGTCTTCCGAGGCGAATGGAGTCGGGTCCCGAGGCACCCATAAGAACCACTCTGACTCTGTGGCCTATTTGTGAGTAGACGGAGCACGGGGTACAACCCGACCTCGGCAAATTTATTTCTCGCCGTTCCTTTTCTTTACCTCTCCTTTACGCCGTCGTCAATTTTTCTACAAGTGCTAGCGCCACCTTCTAAATAATCTCATTCTCCGAGTAAATACCGTATTATGCCATATTTTAAACGAGGATCAATTTAATGATTCTCTTCAACAAAACAAGTTTAACAATTGGTTGTACTACTTATTTGTTCCTGTATTTTATTTTGTTTTTGTTTTTTTTTTTGGCTGCATGTAAACTCCTACAAAATGATGGTGAAATCATTTGGAACTGATAAAATGATAGTGTAAACTCCTACACAATTTTTATCTATGAAAATTAATTCATAGATTCTTTGAAGTTACCGTTTGAGTTCATTAATATTATGGTGATCAGGAATTATGTAAGTACCATCAGCCTAATTTACAATGAGTAAATTGTGGTCGTTTGCTCGCCAAATTAGGACGTTAAACGGAGCTAAATTCAAATTGTACCATTACCGAAATAAGAACGCATTAGGTTCTTAATTCACGTTGTAAATTAGTCTTGGAAGAGTTAAGGTTTTCTATTAAGTACTTAATATAATCATCGTCATCAACATTTCCTATTAAATTAACAATTTATATCTTAGGAATAAAGAAAAGAAAAATTCATACCATTTATTATGTTGCATATAATTCTTCCTAAAAATTTAATCAGCTGAGAATTATAAATGATTCAAAGTAGAACGATCCAAAGCACTATAAATCGCAAATATACAAAATTTAATACATGCACAACAGTAATTTCGGTACATTAAACCCGCTAATGAATAACTCCCGTGAGAAAATTCATATGAGCTCATCAGATTCCGCGTTATCAGAGAATGGGTCGTTGCGGGAACGGTGTCTCGTATTTCCGAGATGGAATAAATTTTGCAACTTCCTGTCCCAACTTTATCCAAATCGGTGATCTGCCCGAGGGTTAATAATACATACATATATACATATATATATATATATTTTTTTTTTTTTGAAAAATATATACATATATATTAATGAATACGGAACAAGATGCGTACACATCATAGTTCAGAGCGGAAAAATCACAAAAACTCGTGCTTAGCATCGTTTCCAACGGACGAAAAACATACCAGTTGTGGATTTTGCAACGTTTCTCTGGGGTTTGAAAAATGCATCTCATAACTCATGAGATAACAGTGTCGTCTCTGGAATACATTATTTATACGTGCGACAGAAGACCGCGATACATGGCCGTACCGACCCCAACCTAATTCATGCACCGTTTCTCGTGGATCTCTGTTATAATACAGGTGTATGTTGAATAGCACTTCAACTGCCACTCGCGATGATTGTTCAAATAATTTTTATCAAGTTTACTACAGAGGACTTCGTTTGATTTTTCTGTAATTATTCTCCTTTGTAATTTTGTTTCATTTAATAAATTATAATAAAAGTTTTTACACGTTTTTTAATAAAACTTTTTTCCAGTTAGTTAAAAATGGATCAATTACATAATTTTATTTAGTTTATTTTATAACATATTTGCATATAAACTGCTTTATTCAACCGCCAAAAAAAAGAGTTATACTATTGATTTCGATTCTATATATGTTTAATCCCTTAAAAACTCCACAGAGATTCAAACGTCATTCGACAGAGTCTCCTAAATCTCCTTTAGCCGTGAAATTTCAAATCAATATCATGAAATTGAATTTAAAAGTTTGAAAACTGGCACCGTAAAAAACGATAAACTAGACTGCACGATGGGATTAGCAAATTTTTTAGATGCACGCAAATTATGATCAACTTTTTTGTTCTGTTTGTGTTAATTCCTTTTACCGATCTTAATACAGTTTTCAAAGATATTAAAATAACATCTATGACGATCGCAGTTATTTCTACTTCGAATTACTTTGCATTTTGAAATAGAAAATTTGCCCATCTCAACTCGACAATGGAAGCCAAATAATAATTCGGGCAATGGATCGCGTTCGCATCAATGACTCCACGTCATTAATTGAATAAATCTACGAAGTCATAAATATCAGTCCGGCACTAATAAATATTTTATCAGAACATCGGGATCGCTGTTCGTGACGCGCAATGCCAATTGCATTGTTACATTGTTTATTCATAACCCTTTGACGAACCAAAAATTCCGACGAGATAATTTTGGGGGCGAAATTTTCTCGTTCCCGTTGAAAGAGCGGTAATTATTCATCGCCGTTAATATTGTAATGACCAAAGTAGATGCAGTAATTCCTGTTAACGATGCACCATCAGTCGTTTACGATATTGCAATGCTTTAGTGAGGGACTTTAGTAAGCCGCATTACGATGTGATTCCCAATATGTTAACTATTTATAATCGCTACTGTTGACTGCGATAATGTTTCCAAGTTATAATTTATTACAAAAGGAAACTCGATTTTGTTTAAATATATTATACAAGGAATATTGTGATCGACAATTTTGTTCAAGGAAATATGAGGGCATTCGTTGGTAAAAAATGTTTGGGGTTTGTTCACAAAACATTTTTCAGCAAATTGAAAACAAATGGAAAAACCTCAACGTCAGGGAATCCAAAAATTACAATAGTAATCCTTTGGACACGATGGAACTATTTTTAGAGTCTGTAAGGAAATGTGATGTTCGAGGCAGGATAAACTCGTTCGGTTGTCGATAATCCTGAGTCGCCCAAACCAGGAACTCGAACGACCAAATAGCTCTGTTGACCTAGATCTTAGTTAACCTTTATTGGGATCGTACTCCGGCGACTTGCACGATGAATGGTAATCAAATTTACATAATGTGCTGATAATCGATTATATAATCGTATAATGATTGAAATAAATTAACGTAATTTTAACGGAAATATAAGTAAAAAATTTATTTCTGTATTACAAAATATCGATTGGAACAGTTTTAATAAAATTTAAAAAAAATGCTTATTTTTAAATCAAATGTGAATTGAAATATTTTATTGCTTGGCGTATCACTTTTTGTTTTAATTGAAAATCTGTGACAAATCAAATAAAACGATTAGTTAAATATTATTTCAAGCGTAAGGCGACAGGGAATTGTCTGCTGATGCTTAATTGGACTTGATATATTCAAATAAATACACATAAACGTCCAATAACACCGAGTAAACTTTAGAACAATTTTCCTGTCCGGCTCGTGCGAACTTCGTCAGAATCTAGTTAACTCTTCGGTCCTGCCGAACTTTGATCTAATAACTAGCAGCACGCAATCATGATTATAACTTAATAGGAAGACTTGAACCTTTCATTGTCCGCATCATTTTAAGCTCTTTCAGTGGTATAACTCCGATGAAATTTCATGGATAACATTAGAGTTATGCAGGATTTTCCAAAACTAAACATCAATTTACTTGGAATTTAATTGTACTTTAATTATTATCTGTACAGGTATTTTCAACTTATAATTATTTGCTCGCTATACAAAGCACAGTATTTTATTAATTTGTTTGTGTAACATAATATCACATACTAAAATAAGACACTATAATAAATCCATTCAAACCGAAAGCATCAGTAGTTTAAGCACAGTTTGGTCAGACGCAAACCTAGACTAGAAATCTTAAAAATAACTAACTTTCGCTAACTGAAAATTTGACTTCTACTTTTTTCGTAAACTAACAGCAACATCAACCTACTTCGGCAGATCCTATTGATGTTTCCTGACGTCGAAGCATTAGCTTTCGACCTTTAAGTCCAGTTCTAGAATAATGTAGAGAGCACGAGTGGGCAGACAACATTGGTTCTGGATTGAACCAGCCTAGGAATCTCGTGAGTAAACAATCGATTTCGTTCCCAATGCTGCAACAGCAGCAGGATTGTTTGAGTTTCTCGACGATGAATCTACGGAATAGTCATAATTATGGCTGCACTGCAGTTAGTATAATATTTTGCAAGTTCTAGTATATATATAAAGAGATTAATAACATATAAGTATGGACGCTTTGTGAAGCAAGCTATAGATATTATTACGTAGTTCAGAAGCTTTTATGTAACTTGTATTAATCATTGTTTATGCTTTCCACTCAATCATTTAGTGTAATAAATTAATTTAAAATATTAACTGAGCTTTTACGTCAGACAAACATTGGCAGAATACCACGGCAATTAAATCCTCACTTGTAAAATTGTCAGGTAACATGGTTTCCCATAAATAATGCATCTTGAAAAATAGTCCTAATCTTAATGAATTATTCAGAGGAATGAGTTTTCGATGATAGCGATTGATTGTACATTTTTGCGGATAGCTCAAAATGTTGCTGCACGCTAACCGACTAAATGTTAATAATACGTGCGATCTTCTGTGTAAGCACATATACACAC
>JABFQA010001365.1:0-14021 GCA_022817065.1 Probaryconus sp. ZL-2020 | reverse complement strand
AATTTACCGTACGTACATAAATTTTCAGAATTTCCTAATAATTATAAACCTTCACTCACCTGGTTCTGGATACCTGAACAACTTCGAATGCTGGACTTCAAAAACTTACCACTGAAACAAAATAAAATACATTGCAAATAAAGCAATTGTCTTTGATTATGCATAAAATTTACTGTTTTGTCTGTACAATTTAATACATATAAAGCCAGTAAATTTACATTATTCTTATCATTGTAATGTTATAAAATTTATACTTACAACTTCAGTGCAGGATGATTGCCTCAGCGTCGGTTTTATGCTGGATCATGAATTCACTGGATACTAAGCCTAACGCCAAACATCTAGTCACCTGAAACACGCACAATTTTTTCCTATTAATAATTTATAGTTTTTCTATCATCTTTTTAAGAGTATATCCAATAAAATTCTAGTTATTCTTAATGATTCGAGAAATTATAAGCGAATCATTTCCTCAATAAAGATGGTGTAGATTATTATTAAACTTTAATAGATAATTTTCAAAAACATTTTATCTGCATAAAGTTCACGATTTATTTAGTTAACTAAAGCAAACATTTTTCTGAGTGTGGGGTTACGTTCAGTTTGTAAAATTCAAAGTACAATGTATTTTCCGCGTCATTAATCCTTCAGAAGTATCCATAAAATTGGTTGTAAAATCTTAATGCAAAGATACCTATGCAAACTCGTCGACAATATGAAAAATTGCAATCTCCTTTCAAGACGATTACCCGTTGATAACGGCGACGTCTTGAGACTCCTTGTCGCGAAGGTCAACGTAATTTCTAATTTGCTTTCGTTCCGGTCGTATCTCTTCTGGAAACATTCGTTTCCTCTTTTGCGACGAAATGTAAGTGAATATACACAAGAGCGTCTATGCGAAATGTAGTTGATATCGAACCACCCTTCTCTCGTAAGTATATGTGCGTCTGTGTGTGAGTGTATTTCGAACTGCCTCGGTCTCAGGTTCGCAAGCGTGTCGCTCTCTCGCTCGATCGACATTCAACTTTCAAGAGAACCCGAGATCCAAGCGCTTCATGATTTCCTCATCATCTCGCAAAAGCAGCTTCTATTTTCATCGTCAAAAGTATATAACGCGGTAGTCAAGCCGAGCGCAACATTTAAAGGATGAAGCACATCTGAATGAAATCGGATTTACTTTTTAATACAAAATAAGGAAACGCGCGCATTTATACCCACTGCCTTTTCGTAAGGCCGTAACTTATTTTAACGTAATAAGTATGATCCATCATTTATACAACAGGTGAGGTGGTTGCGTTCAGACGGAATCCACTTTGATCGAAGGTGAAAGTAAATATAGATTACAACGTTTACTTCCGGCAATGTTTGCCGATAAAGAAAATTATTCATCGTTTCAGAAGTTACAATATATATAAAAAAAAAAAAAAAGAGGTATCTATCGACGTGGAAATAAGAAAATTTTCGCAATAGTTTCAGTTGAAAATGCCGTTACGAACTAAAAAGTTAATTAACCAGTTTTGTTACAAATTTAAGCTTTAACTAAATTGAACTCTTTCTCTCTGTTAACTCGAAATTTAATTTCGAATTTTTGTGCGTTTAGTTTTCAATTGGCTTAATTAAAATTTTTCATTAAATTTACTCAAGATAACAAAAGCCAAACTGCTTTGTAAAAGGCAGATTACGTCGATAATGCTATTAGACTATCAAACATCCTTTACGTTATAATGAAATTAACCGTAAACTCTACGGTCTTATTAAGACGAAACATTCTTAATTAAAAATATTGATATTTCGATATTTGTTCGCGATAACTTTGTATGCAAATCTAACGATATTGTCATGCCGGAAACTGTCGTTAATATCCGGGTACTTTGCCAGGTAAATCATGGGGTTTTAGCAGGTAAATCACAAGGATTACTAGATAAACCATGAAGATTATTTACTAAACAATGAGATTTACCGGATAAACCACTTAGATTATCAAGTAACATTGTGATTTCGTTTAGCAAACATTACTAAAACTGTTTTGAATAACGCATAATGTGAAGAACAATCGAACAGTTGAATTCAACGCTTAATACCCCGATCGAAAAAGGTAGACGATAAATTTGATTAAATTTTTTTTTGGTCTAAATGCATAAAAAAAAAAAAAAAAGAAAAGAAAATGAGGAATTTGCGAAACTTTTCTCATTTCACTCTTTTATTATTTCATAACCAATAAATATTTAGCGAGAGAGAGCATTTCCTTAACCCCTTTGTACAGTTCTTCATCATCGTACACAATATTGCAATATTGAAGTTTCCTTAAGTTAAGTTTCCTCTTATAACAATATCTCGATTATTAAATTAACTTAAGGAACTAGGGATACTGACCTCTAGTAGATGCTTTATAAAATATATTAGAAAGTAAAGTCTTTGTAAAGAGGGAATTTCGGTGATAGTGAGTTTTCAGAAAATGCGATGGAGTGACAAAATACAAAGTTCAGAGAGGGAAGCATATTGGGGATGAAAGAACGACGGAAACGCAGGGGAAGTAATTGAGTGACGGAACGAAGAAGATAAAAGGAAATTCGAATCGTTAGGAAGGGCAAAAAAGATATTAGTCATGCAGTTGAAAAAGGTCAAAGAAAGTAGTTAAGAACTGCAAAGATTAAAACAAAAATGGTGAATGGTCAAAATTTAGAAAGACATTTTTTTTACTGACATTTTTCGTGTCATAAGTCCTGAAAAGAATGTCTCGAAATGTTTGGATTATATAATCTGAGACTGTTTTTATGTGTACAAAGTAATATGCGCGACTCTTGAATTTTTGACTCGCTTTACAATGACTTTTGAGCCATTTCATTATGCGCTTCTGGAAAATACCTGGCACGACGATTTTCGTCCTGGAATAAGTTAATCGTTCACTCGGTCGGCAGCGTAATTAGGTACAGCACTCGAGGCGAGATAAAGATGCGGATGGTAATGAAATTAGGGAAATGATCATAAAGACAACGCGCCTTTATTTTATAACAAAACTCCTTGGGTAATAACTGTAAATACGATATTTTTTAAAAAGCGACAAAACACATAAAAAGCTGTGAATACTTAATGCTGGAAGTAATTACTTTATAATGCAAGTGGTGTATGATAATTCACGAGAGTGTATTATTTTACTCGAGGAAGCACACACAATCCAGATAATGCTAACCAGAAAATATAGTTCTTTCTGCCCCCGGCTAATATAATAATCATTATTATTAGCTAAAACATAATGAATTTTTTATTACTGTCGCGCATATCGTATGAGTTATTTCGCCATTGTTACTGTTATGATATTTTAATTAAGTAACGTGGCTCTCTAATTTAATTAGTTGGCATTTTAAATACGGCAAAACGTTTCCTTTGTGCAACGCAATTATCATTTATTGTGCTCGTCAACTTTTCCTTTCTTTTTTCTTCTGTTTCCTTATCAAATCTTCAGAACTTGGTCTTAAAAGTTCCAGAATTCTTTTTTCTTTTTTTTTTTTTTTTTTTGGAACTTATAAAAATTTGTTAATCACAGTTCCCATTGAGGGTGTCGACGATATTTTGACGCTTATCGTAGATTATCCGTTATATTTGATGAGAAGATTCTTGATTGGAAATCGTACTGAATGCATGTGCATCCTGCACCTATAAACCTTATCATTCGCATCCAAACTCTGTCATTGACGTAAAATCGATATGAGTCTGGAAAAGCGAGAAGGGATTGAAGTTGCTTAGAGCACTCTCCATTTACTTTAATATCACCATGACGGAAGGGTGGATGCACTTAATTGAACCCGCATCTCACGAAGTCACTTCATGAGAAAGAATCATTAAAACATCAAGAATCGAGTCTAAAAGCAATAATGGAGAGTCACAAAGCGAGTAGCTTTTAAAAGAACAAAATTTTCTAACTGTTCAAACGTCCGCGTCGACACTTATATTTGTACACTATATCGCGACGATTGTATCGAGAGAAATAAGTAAATCGAGTTTGGGAAATTGCAATAGACAATGGCAATTCAATTGATGTCTCCAGTATATTATTGGCAAAGTTTTGCAGTACTTTGTTCATAAAGTTTTCACCGACCTTTCTTTTTTTGTTTTTACACAATTGTTGATTGCAATTCAATTTGCAAATTATTTTGGGTTCGTTCGAGATAAGAATTAATATCCAATAACAATTTATCCTGAATTTAACGAAGTGAAAAACAGAAAAGGAAATATGGAAAATAAGTTTACGGAATTAATTTTTAAGATATTGTCGAAGTTACTTTTGCAAAAAAGAACAAAAAAATTGTAGGAGAACCTTGTCAATAATGGGTTGTGTAGCGAATTGAGCGGAAAGAAATTCGATTGATAGGCTTCAATGAAGTTACCGTTACAGCCATAAATACCGACGTTAAAGGGCATTACGAAATTATCGTAAGTTTCATAGTTTGTAACGACATTAAAGTTGCCTGTTTACAGTTTAAAGTAATTTCATTCTTTGCCTTTGCCTTCCTTTCGGGTGACAATCGATTATCGAGGGTAGAGAGAAGAAAAGGAAAAAGAAAAAAAAAAAAAAGGACGTCTCTTCCCTTCGACGTTCCTCATGAACGATAGCAGAATAAAAGAATAGAAGCTCAAGTTCCATTCCTTTGTTAAATGTACGTATTCGTCGTTAAGATGCAAAGCGCGCAAAAGACACTGGTGACTCTTTACCCGGAACGAAGTTGGCACCTTCTTTTGAGAGGCTTTCCCCCGATGCCATTCCTTAATTATTTTATGGACGATCTCGCGAGGGCTCTTAACGTTACTCGTACCTCGAAAAGATAGAGCCAGTATTGCGCTAACGATGAAATACATAACAGTTCGTTCCTCTTTTTTGGAATTATCAAAATGAAGTGAAAGATTGCCACAATTATCGGTACCCACATTTCCCTGATCGCACCGCTAAAGCAATTTTGACTTTATTTCATTGTTTATTGCGTTCGATGAAAAAGAAATTGACACGAATTATTTAATTTCTTCGATCGAAGTGGAACTTAAAAACGTGTCACGAGGAAAATAATCCGGTCGTGGAACTGACTCGAAGGTTCTGCTTTAATTTCATTTTCCGTTCGTGGTTATGATTAAAACTCAAGTCAACAGTTTGAAACAAGTCAATTGTGCGCACTTTAGAAGTGTTGTTTAATGAGCTGATGCAATGCGTTTATTATTGGCGATGAGCCTGATCGGACAATCATTTTACAGAAATAGCACAACGTCGATCGGCGAATAAATAGTAAAACAAATGTTCAGCTAAACAAAGGATTCCATTGAACTGTTTTATGGACTCTCATAAACTGAGAAAAAGAAACAAATAAAAATTACCATCTTTGTTGGTAAAATTTCCTAGCTTTTTAAAGATGTTTTCCCTGAAGAGATAGTAATTTTTCTGAAAGGGAAATAGATATCTGAACTTTACCAACAAAGATGGTAATTTTTCTTCAACCAAAAACAAAAAAAAACCAGTTATAAATGATTTCGCAACCGAATGCAGGAGCTACGTGAGCTAATTGTCAGGGCACACTCCTCTTAATCGTCTACAATTTCCAAATCCCATTTAAACTTGCGCAAACTTAGACTCGTGTAATATTGCTTTCAACGTGTTGCGAACAAATAGTTATTTTATCATGAGGCACTGTCTTTGCGTTCGCCTTTGGAACGCGACAGCGCCAATTTACGAACACCGACGTGCCGCTCACAGTGTCGTCGACGAGAGGAGTAAATTTAGGTAAATCCTATGTAAATGGAGTGCACGGGGGAGACAAGGGGAGGTTGGGAAAAGGGGTCTCCGCTTGTACACAGGACAGCGAAGGTTTTCCGGTAGCTGCGCCGGTTCGGCTTCACCGTAAGACGCAATATGTGTACTCATAGCGAAAATGCGCCTTACCACGACACGCTCACAGGTGTACATACACGCACACACACGAGCCAGTTGAACGTAGCTTAATACAAGGCCGCATTAACGCATGCCCAAGTTTGGCTATTTATTAGTCTGCTGCGGTAATTCCATCTGACGAGTCAGAAGATAAAGTGCTGCCATCTCCTTGCTTCCTTAACGCGGGTACTCCCTCACGCCTTATTAATCCCAATTCCACCGTTTATCGTGGCCGATCCTTTATGCCGCGGTTTATTAATCTTTTGGTAGGAAAAATCTCAGAAAATGTAGACGTCTCAAAGAAGAATTTTGTCCCCGTGTCATTCGTTCGTCGTTGCTTACCCGGGGATTTTAAATGTGGGCGGTTGGTCGAAGGGGTGAGAGGGGGGAGAGGGTGGTGGAGGAGGAGGAAGAAGAAGAAGAAGGGATTTGCGATTTAATAAGTTCGCTCCTCGAATGAAATTATCCACGAAGGAAAGGAGGAAGAATCAATTTTGTAAAATTCTTAGTCGAGAATGACACGTAAATAACGGTCCTTAAGTGGATAGCTGTGAGTCTGGTTCTAAGTGATGGATGAAGGAAGAGGTGAACACTCGCTCTGTTTGTTATTTTTTTTTTTTTTTTCATTGGACGCCTTCGGGGACTCTGGTGAAAAATTTTCTCGCGAATTTCCTTTTTTTTTCTGTTTGTATTTTGTGTTTTTCATCGCGAAACGACTTTAAAATGCAAAACCAGTAATCCGAAATTTAATTGCAAAGTAATCCACTTTGGTCCAATGCAAAAGTAATTAGAAACTTTCATTACTTGAGTTTAATGTAAAAAACGCGTGCGTACTTTGAGGTGAAAAAAAAAATTATGCTTTAATTGTTTTGAGGTGTCTGCGTTCTGGGTTAAAGGCATTTGCGAAGGGAAAATTGTTTTTCGTATTAAAAAATTCACTTTTTGAATAAAAAAAAAAAAAAGAAAAATGTTGAATATGTATGAGTGCGGGGGATTCGCGTCTGTTTCGGAAATAAAATTTGCAAGATCCCGTCGGTGTGATGAACGAAAAAGGGCTCCGCGAGAACACACGTAGCATTGACTCCGGGATTGAAAGGAAAGAGTTTGAATGTGGATAATGAAATAAGAGAGTGGCTTTTAAATAACGATTCACGGTGGGATTCTGTCGGATTTCTTTTGCGATGTGTTAGCTATAACCGCTTGGTGTTTGGAAATAGCAAATGTAGTAAAGCCGTGACAAGCGAACGGGCGCCAAGTAAATCAGAGCACGTACTATAAATACAAGAAAATAAGCGAACAAACGCATCCGGAATAATAAATGTCGTGGAAATAAGAAATCTGAATAATCAGAATGCAAACCGGACGTTTAATTAAACTCGTATTAACGGGATCGAATTTTGATGAGGAAATATCGTTACGATGGGTTATTAATTAATCGTAGATAGAAATTTGTACGGCCACTGAAATTTCGGTAAATCAAAATCTCGATCTTTTCGTAACATTGTTTTAACAAATACTGTATGAAAAATATTTTCTACTGCTTGTAATAATAATAAGAGGAAAAAATCTTTCGTCGTCGAATTAAAGGAGAAAAAGTTTGCCTTCGGTTAATTTGATGAAATTTTCCGAGCCTTGGCTCTTCGGTAATACTTTTCCGAGGACCAGGAAGATTTGAAAATAGAACCGCCCTCTCGGCAAAGTTTAATTTTCCGCAATATCCGATGCTCGGACATCAAAAATAGCCACACGGGAATTTCGTACAAGCAACCTGGAAGCGATTAAGGAGTTTGTCACGCAAATAGTAGAAGAGGTCGGTAATTACGAACAGTTCCACACGGCTGTCCTTTATCGCTAGATTCCGACGTTAATTGAAGAAGAGAGAACGTCTACTGTTCTAACGAAGGTGTTTCCACGAATTGTCATTAGCGCAAAAACATTTAAATACTTCCTACTTTTTCGCCTTTAAAGCTTTCTTCATTAACTGACGCGGCGTTTTGATTAAATCTCAGAATGAAATACAACGTTGCTTAAAGTTAAGACTTCATTTCAATGGGAGCTTCTCTTATTCGTGGACTTTCATTTAAGACTAAGAGAATAATTTGCTCCGACGAACATTTTTCCCTTTTTGCATTTTCATTTAACGTTATTCTGTCGGCAAATAATTTTCGTTTCTCAACAACCATTGTCCGTAAATAGGAGTCTCGTGCAATTCGGTTGTTCAAACATTGTTTAAAGGCATTCTTTTTGTTTTTTTTTTTTTTTTTTTTTTTTTTTTTTTTTTTTTTTTTTTTTTTTTTGTTTGGTAATCATTAAATAACGAGCGCGAACGAAGATTCTCTAAACATTTTTGGCGAACATTCCGCAGAATAAACTTATCAAAAGGCGCTTGCAACGGCATAAAGAATATTTTGAGTCTGCAGAACACAACGCTGTTGAGTATACAACGCACGTGCTATGAAACACACCGAGTAGCCCTTTATTTATCGTGAAACACGTGTGCCCTGCGAAAGCGAAAAATACACAGGCAGTTACCATTATTCGTGAAGCGCGACAACATTTTCCAGAGGAGAGCCAATGGTTTTTGCAAACAGCCATGAAAATCATTATGCTTCCCCATTATTTCCCTCCCCCCCTAAAAAAATGAAATAAAATGAAATTGCTCGCTTTCATTGTCGTTGTCGTTTTATTGACAAAATTGCAAAAAAGCTAAGAAAATGAAGAAATTAAATGAAATGTCTCAATGAATTGTTATTGTTATGAATTAAGAATGAAAGCACATCGACTGAAACGAACTATAAGAAAATTCGTTATAATTGGGAACGTCGATTCCATTTTATAAATAATAAACGAATCGGTTTAAAACAGTTTAACGCGAGAGAGAGAGAGAGAGAGAAAATTGAATGCGAAACCAAACGACGAATCGCGAATTGTCATTAATACGAAATTGTACCGGCGTCTCCTTATTCACGTAAGCCCACGTCCGTGAACAGTGCATTATGCATAACTACACAGTGGCGGGCGCCCTTATTGTTAGACAACTTATCTCGAAATAGCCCTATAATCATACAGGCGCGTGACAGTCACGATTCGCTCAACCCCAATCGCGATAGTGCTCACCTCCCATTGACTCTGTAACGTGACCATCCCATTTCATGGTTTGTTACGACCGCAGCATCCCTAATATTGCTATAGTAATGTAACAGTCGTATCTCGAATGTCAATCAATGATCTTATCAGTATTCTTTTTTCTTTCGGACACATCAAATCTTTATCAAATTTTTTATCCTCGTTGGAAAGTAACACCAGTTTTTTTCCTTTTTTGATACACTCAGAAAAAAGTTATACAGGAAAAATTACCATACCAAATAGTATCGTATCACTTATTTAAAAAACTACCAAATGTTTCCTATTTCGTATAGGAAATTATTGGAAGAGTCATGAATGTTTACTATACCAAATAGGAAAATTTATTGGAAACATTTGGTACATTTCTATTTGGTATGGTAATTTTTCCTAAAACGTTTTTCTGAGTGTGGTTTGTATTTAAAATTATTTTTTTTTTGGATTTGAAATTATCAAATGGTCTATAGTTGGAGTTTATTAGTAGTCTGTGGTTTGACTATAATGACGTCACGTGACTGGCGTTATCCCAGACACGTCGGCATTTGTTATGCTCGGGAGATGGAGACGATGAAACTTCGCCGTTCATCGGCTTCCCTATGTATATAGAATATGTGTCTGCACAAAGCCCCGTGCCATAAATGAACCAAAATCGGGATCCGAAATCGATTTACACAGCACTGTCTACCGAAGTTGGGCATTTTGGAGCTTGTACACCACTCAGCGATGATCTCTTTGCATAAGCTAAGAAGCTCCCAGCTCGAAATGCTCGCAAGTACATTGTTAGCCAAAATCCTTTATAATCCCTTTTAGATTAGCTAAACTCTCATTTAAATATTAAGTAGCCTTGTAGTACTTAATTATATGAATTTCGATGAACACTACGGTATAATATATTTCACAACAACGCACATTGCGAGAAAATTGATTTACGGTTAAGAATAAAGGTAAACGAAAAAAATTTAACCTAAACATTTTACATTTTTTGATTGAATGATTTGTCCGATTCGACTGGAATTTTTTTTCTTATTCGATCGGTTCGACTACAGTCTGGTCGAATCGACAGAGATTCTCTGAAATCTAATTGGATTTAAACATATCTGATAAAGTTAAATTTAGCTTGCCATTTCGTCGTACACGTGTCTGATTAAATCTGGTCAGTTTTGATCTTGGCTATTTCTATTGAGTTGAATTTAATTCAATCGAATTAGGTCTTCTTTAATAAAATCGGATTAATCCCCTTTGGTTTTGATTAAAAAGGAATCGGGTACTGTCTCGCTTTAACGCTTTCATGCCCGACGACATTTAGTTCAACTGTAACTTCTTATTTAGAAGCAAGATTAAAATCTTCGGATATAAATCTTCTTGAAAATGTATCATTTTTTTCTTTTCTTTTTTTTTTTCATTTCGCTCGTAAATTGTTCACATTCAAAATGTTATTCAATTAAAAGTTATTGTAATAAATATCAATTGGAACGCTGTATCCCGCTCCATTGAAATAATACAAATGGATTGATTTTTATGACTTTTTCAATGTGCTGTTGGCATTAATCTGTTGAAAATCCGCATGGATCTTCATGGATTATACGTGTCTGATTCACATATCAGGGATTTCGTCGTTATTTTAGAGTTCATTTTGTTTTCCATGTCAAATCTTTATTATTATTATTATTATTATTATTATTATTTAATTTACTACATTTAATTAAGTTAAATATTATTTTTCGTAATTATCAAAGGAAGAAATGATTTGTAATTCACGTAAATGTGGAACAATTTTGAACGAAACGCCGAGCGACACTTTAAACAAAGGAAAACGCAATTACACTGCAGAGCCCTTTCTAAATGGGAGCGAGTCTATAATTTGCAAATGAAACATTGTAAAGCTTATTTCCGCGAAGTATTTATTAATATCACGGTGGGTACAATTTAGCGGAACAAACTTTTTAATACATTAAGGGACCGAGACTCCGCGACTGCTGTTTCGTCGAGAAACATTGGCTGGTTATATTTTTGATTGAGTAAACGCACATACACGCACACTTTAACTTGACAGTATATTTAACTTCGTTTTACAAAATAAACATTTGATGTGTTCGCTTGTAATTGAATACGCTTTCATATGTATTATTAGTACGTCATTGTTTGTTGTAATTTGTGACTCTAGGCGAGTTTATGTAGATGCGCTTCGACGTGCGGAAGTGAACGTTCCCTGTGGATCACTTGGCTGTTACCAAAGCTTCAGTGCATGTAATCTGTTTTCTGGTTACACGATATTTTAAAGATTTTACGTGTGATCGAACGTTACAATTCGGCTGACAAATTTTATTTTCCCACTTCAAAACGATGTGTTCGTAAGAATGCACTGAGAAAATTAGATAGATATTGAAAAGTACCAGCACTGTTTGTAGACTCACTTTTTACTAACTCACATTTTACTAACACTTGTAGTAAAATTTGTAATCATGTTTGCAAACATTGTAAACGCGATTAAAAACAATTATGAACATGTTTACTGTTTTAGATAAACATGATTCAAAATTTTACCATCAGTGTCAGTAAAATTTTGTATCTCATATTATATGTGCTGAGTCTGCAAACAGTGTTGGTACTTTTTAATATCTCATTTTTCTCAGTGTAATTACAGTATTGTTTGGTGAGAAAGTAACTGAGACTGTGAATCATTTTCTACGTAAAATATTGTCCCCTCGAATATTCTTAGTCAGCACAAATGGTTCGTAATCAACGTTGAATATTCAATAGAAATGGTTTTAAAAGAATCCTATTAATGTAATACATTTCCTTGGAAAACGAAAAAGACAATAGATTATCTTCGAACCGCATTGAAATTCTTTTAATCCAAACTTAAGACCAAGATACCTTTCTTATAATCCAACTCCTTAAGACGTTAAATGTAGTTACAGTAAAATAGTGTTTGATTCGGAATTATTTTTTTCTCTTCGGAGTTTTTTTTCTGCTTTTTTTTTTGTAATTTTATTTCTGGATTTAATTTCCGTTCGTAATTCAGTGGATTTAAAAACCTCTCCCGAAACATCAGTTAAAATTAATTTGTTAACACACAATTCTACTTTGCAAGTGTGTTCTGCAGTTTTTCATTTCAAACAAAATCCTCTTTCATTTCAATCTAAAAATGACACTCGATATATACGATAAACTCATCTGTTTAGAAATAACGAAATGCTTAATTAAACTTTGCAATTAAATTCAAATAAAATTGCTATATCGCCGACTCGTTGTTTGACTATACTAATTATCTTTCTCTAATATTTGCACACAAACATTGTTGTTATCAATAATTAAATATTGTCATTTGGATTCATTTGGAAGCAGAAACGTTTGAGGATTTTTTTTTAACTTGCTAAAATAGTTTGTTGATTATCGTTGGTTATCGAGATGAAAAAAAAAAAGAAAAAAAATTGTCGACAATTTGTATCGCTCATTTCCATGATCGATCTGAAACGGATTAAATACTTGATCTTCGGACTAAATAGATGGACATTTTCGTTGTGTTAAAACCAACTGGGTTTGCAATTTTGCGAAATTACATTAACATTGCTAATTCCGTTTGTCGGCCTGTGGGATGCGATCGATAATTTAATTGAATCTCCGAATCAACTTAGTAATTTACTTATTTCTTTAATGAAAAATTCAATATCAGATTCAGTGGAACGGGGCTCAAGAATATTGCATATTAACGCATGCTAGGAGCTATTATTTCAAAGTCAAATTCTGAAACATTAATCATCCCTTTAACATTCCATAATATAATCGATATCAATTTCTGCCGTCGCTAAGTACACCGACGTACAAAATTGCCAATGATATATTTGCAGTGACATCATTCGCGAATAATCATTCATTTTCGAGGGGGATTCAAAGCTCGTTGCTCTTTATTTGATCTCCTTTCTGCGATGCTTTTTATGCCAATTCTTCATTTTCGCTATAAATTTTTTTTTCTTGGTCTTCATTTCATCGCTAACGTCATTTATCAAACTTATCATTAAATTTTTTCATTAAAACACACCGTAATTGAAAAATTAAATACGCCATTTAATGTTTACACGAAGGACTTTCTCTTTACCCCCCCGAAAAGGAAATTCTAAGCTACTTGTTGTAAGTGGAAAATGCAATTATTAAATAAGTGCATTTTCCCGAGATCGAGTCGTTAATCCAATAGAGTGTCTAACGTTGGAAATCGGAAAAATGAAATTTCGAAAATACAAAAGTTGCGTAATTATTCCGCGGAGTTGGCAACACTGGGGAGCTTTAAAAACTGTCTGTAAACTAGCTCGAGTAAAGTGATTCCCATGGAAAAGAAAAAGAAGAAAAAATGTAAAAAAAAAAAAAAAAGGAAAATACTAATAATGAGATTGGGAATTACTAAACTTTGTAAACGCTTCTTACGGAATTAATTTGAAACTTCAGACACCTGATAGCACGTTAAGAGTTTGATGAGGGCTTTCCCTGGCTCTTTTATTTGCAGGTTATTATAATTCTATTTGCATCGTTTCATGCTCGTCAATTCCTTGCTAAATGTTGCCCCTTTGGAAAATGCGCCGAATGCCGCATCTACGGCGTCATTTGCTTTTGCTCTCTTTTAAATCGTGTTGCGAGATTCTGACCAAAGAACGGGAGCATTAATGAGCATTAAGAAGACCGTCGGTAGATTTCCCAATGATAGTCGTTATGTCTTCCTGTATCCGCATTATGCCAACTTTTTTTTTCTCTCTTTTTTTTTTTTTCTTTCATCCTCGTTTCTTCAACGGCGAATCTTCTATAATCAGCTCGCGTTGATTTGAGTGCCGGTGAAAATTTAATTCCGCTTCTCGAGAGGCGATTGCCATCGGAACGAAAAGAGAGAGAAATGTAAACAGCTCTTAATTGACATTGGAGTTTTAACCCATTTTCTATCTTATCGATTTCAATAAATGGTTCTATAAATTGTTAACGGGTTTATAACTACATCTCC
>JABFQA010001364.1:0-14029 GCA_022817065.1 Probaryconus sp. ZL-2020 | reverse complement strand
CCTCCAGGAAAAAAAATTTTCTAAGCTTTTTAAAAATCCCAAAAGAAATTTATGTAATAATAAACGTTTGAAATTTCTAGCGCACATTAATTGTAATTTGAACATAAGGAAACTCGTATTGCAATATGCAATTTTACACATAAGATATGGGTTTTTCTTCTCGGCTACATTATATTAAATTCATGTAAAACTTTCTGACATCGCAGTTTCGCATTATTTCCTCCGGGGATTTCAGGAAGAACACTGTTCTTTCAATTTCTTAACCGAGCCAACTATGATCCAGTCTAAAGACCTCGGAATAACGTGAGTTATAACGTAATTGATAACGGGACGAAATTCATTGGTAAAATCAAACTGATGACTCTTAAATCACAGGGGTTTGCTTATCGCGATTGCTTCCGTGCTTTTGAATTCGTAATAATCGCGGAACTTGTTAGCCGATGGTTGATACCAATATTGTATTTAACGAAGCACGTAATATTTTGCATCTGGCGGGCTTGGTGCTCCAAAAAGTCTTGAACGATAACAATTGAAATGCTCATTTTGAACATCTGCGTTAACTTAACTCGACGCCATTTGGCTGCGATGCGATGAGGAATTTTCGAGGTGGTTCCTAACTTTTCGCTTCGGCTCGAAATATCCGGGGAAAATATTTCCCCGTCATTATCGCCACACGCGCATTTCCTGTTGAGTATGCCGCAGTTCCAGTACCATGTCGGCACACCAATAATCCCTCGCGCGCACCAGAGCCACGCTACAAATATACGTTTAAATACATTCGTTCCAAGACAGCGCACGTGAGCATTCATACGGCGAGAGATTAAAAGTTGTTTGGTAGAAAAAACCCACCGAAAATTCATACGCCGCTTACCGAGATGAAAAACACGCCCGCAGATACGCTTTATCAAATATTTTACCCAGTCCCGCAGTTATATTCCCCAAAACTGTAGCGAAGGGTTATCTCTACCTTTTTTTTTTTTTTTTTTAAAAAAAAGGCTTACGTACATTATCGCGTACATCATAATCTACAAATTATGAGATACATATAATTACAATTTCTTCCAAAAAATGTTCAATTCCAATTAAAAATTCCCCAATCCATTTCATCCTTTTATTTTCGTATTCCTAATGCTCGTTCGAAGTTTCGTTGCTAAAGAAAGGAAAGAAAAGAAAAAAAAAAAAAAATTTAGCGTTTTTCCATCGTCGCTATCTCAGTCGTTGGTTATATTTCAAACCTGAAATTTCCAAGTATTCATCCCTCTCGTTGAAAGACACATCGAGATTGGCGACAAGGCACGGTCGGATGTTTTCTCGCATAAACACCTCTGGAGCCCGGAGCGCGAATTCTCTTTACCGGTAGCGTTGGGTTCTTGTCTCGCGTGCAACTTGCCGAGATGTGTGTCGCGAGAGTTTCGAGCGCCGCGTCAGGGAATGTCCCAAGGGCGACGAGGCGAGGGGGCGTGTCGCGGGCAGGGGGTGACGGACGTAAAAGGGTAAAAGGAGGAAAAAGGGGTCGCTCCTACGAGGACGCCTTAATCCACGCTCTCGTGTTATTTGCAGCGCTCCGGTGCAGCCGTAATTACCCCGCACACAACCCGTATATATTGCCATCGCCACCACCGTCGGCGTAACTATTATTCGGAATTTATGGCAGATCGCGGTAATTAATAGAACGCCGAGAGACACGAGGGTGGAGTTATCTCTCGCAGTCTCGGATATCGGTACCAGACGTGTCACTGTGAAATTCCATATGCATGAGCGCGCTTGCAAATCATTCCATGATTTTAGCGATTTATTCGCATTTCAGCTATTAACGTGCGAATGTTTGACGGCTCCATTTACAAACGCCCGGATGCCTCGTCTTGCCGGTTTTATTTGCTCCGTTGGACAGCGACGATTGTTCAATGCCGAGAGCCATTGGAGGCTCGTTGCGGTAACGCGATTATCTCCCCCTCAGTTACGCACCGGGCCAAACTCAAAGCAAAATTCGTTTCATTTTATGCCCAAATTGTCAACATTTTCGGGAAACATTTCGTCCGGAATTTCGCGCGCGTTGTTTAGGGTGACGATCATTCGATTAATCGCTCGACGACCGAAAGAAAATCGCCGATACGAAAGGAATTATTTTGTTACGAGATTTAAAAACTGAGGATGTCGTTGAAAACTGTTAATCTCAGTTTTAATCTATTAGAAAATGTCTCAATGATATCCGAACGACTGACTTTGTTGAACTACTTAGACGAATAAAAAAGGAGACAAAGAAAAAAAAAAAGAGGGATTTCATTTCCTCGGTGGATTTTCGAGCGAATGAAAGAGAACGATTGAGAGAATGATCCCTCCTTTTTTTTTTCACGTGAGTTAGCAGGTAGTGTGGATATTAGATATTCCTCTTGCAACGCGTCTCGGGACTGCTAAGTGGGCAGTGCTAACGATGCCTCGTCATCCCCCAGTACATGAATTTTGAATGACGTCTATATGCCAGTCGTCCATGGGGAATTCAAGAGAGAAGCTAATACGCCGTTTCCCTTGTCTTCGCAGAAACCCTTAATATGTTCAGCAAACTGGAATATTGTTCGCAACACACCAAAATCCCGAAAGTCTGCGCGAAGAGAACTTATTCTGAAAAGCTCTGTCACGTTAAGTATAATACTTGCCTCCATTGTAAACCCGCGTGTTGTTGACTCTTGACAGCTGAACTTCTCCGGTTTGAGATAAATTTCAAGCAGAGATTTCAATGTTAATAACTTTTAGTTTTGTTTGATGTTGCCCGTCCATTGCTCGCAAAAGGATTTAAACAACTTTCACTCTGATGCACGATGGAAAATTATGCACAATATTGTCTATACGTGTGCCGTTAAATTTCCCTCGATGAAATTTTAATGCACTTTACAAAGTTGCGTTTAAATAATCATTGTTAAAGAGTCGGGAAAATATTATCCAGTCTTGATGAAAAGCCCACTGTTGAGCGCAAAACGAATCGGCGCAGAAATATACGTTAAAAGTGTAACGTCAGGTCGGTTTGTTAAACCATAATTGGCTCAGAAATAATCCTTTGAAGCGAGCATTTGTTTCGGGTGCTTTGTAAGTCAATTGAAATGACTGGTGTAAACGAGACAAAAAATCATTCACTTTGTGGAATTATTCAGCAATTTACCATGCATCCGAGCCGTTCCTATTTGAGCGGAGCATTTACCGCAAAACCTCTGTCGGTTTCTACCAACACGAATAATCACACAGATTCGACCTGGAAACGAAACGAAATACAGGGGCGACGTTTTTGTCCCGACAACATCACGAGTAGACAATGTTTTGGTACAATTATCCGAGCGTACCTCACGCGTAATATAATTCGCCGGTACTGGATTTTCCACCGACTATCATTACTTGTGCACATGGCCAACCAGAAAACACAACGTACCGTCGGCTTCCAATGTCCCAACTGCAAAGATTTACTGCAGTTTTACGAAGTGCAGTCTCAATGTAAAGATGGTAAAACGTTAATGGAATTTAATCCTTTTGTCAAGTTTCTCATGAAATAGGATTGCTTTCGAAGAACAATATCTCTGGTTTAAATAAGAGATTATTGTCAAATTTTTAGAAACAACAAAGATTCTCGATTTTTGTTCGATTCGTTTTTAAATTGAATAAAGTCGTTAATAAACGTTAATGGTTAAGAATTGATATTATAAAAGGCAGTGAAAGAAAAATCTGTTGACCTTATGATCAATAATATTCTACGTCTTATTTTGAAAATCCTTGAGATCTCTTTTACTCCTGCAAGTTCTGTTTTATTACTTTTTATAGATAAAGTGGATTTGATGGCAAGAGAGTGATCTTACTTTTTATCTACTTTCCGTTTAGTAGGATCTACTTTCTCAGTTGCTTTGTACACTTTTATTACACTTTGCGCACTTAGGCGCTTTTGCATTAAATTACACTTGGACCTTAGTTTCATTGTTAGGAACCATTATCGCTAAACAACCGTTTACTATTTTAGCAGTTTCACGATATTAATGAGTTTGCAAAAGTGAATAAAAATAAATCTATGATAAAGAAATTTCTTGTTATTGCGCGAAACTATTTCACGAGCTTAGGGAATAGTTGAAAAAGGAAAACGGCCGAAATTGACGTGAGGTTTTATTACGTAAACTCATTATTTCCTTTAATGTTAATAAATATTTCAGGTTAAATAGAAAAAGACTAAATTTCGTACAACTTTACTTAATGGCATTGCGTCGTTAAATGTGAGTTAAATGTAAAACATTGTACACCCGCGAACACTAGGTTATTCTTAACCGTACAATACGGCAAGTGTAACCCAGTGCTACATGCCTCACTAGAAACCACAAACGATGGTGAGCCAAGTAGCTGTAATTCACTTGTATCCTGACGCAAAATGATTTGCTTTGAGTGCAAATTGATGGAAACAGAAGCCAGCTTTTTAACCAGCAATTTTCCTCTTATTTTAACAATTCTTCAAATTGTTGGTCTTGAAAGCAGCTGTTATTTTTTATATTAAAATTCGTGCAGCTTCAAACGAATTCTTATAATTTAGATAAATGATAAAGTGAATTTCATCTGGCTAAATTATAGACTCGCCAAGGCCTCGTTAAGACTTTATAGCCTCAATTAATTTCAACTTGGATACATTGTAATTATAAGTTGTAATCATTTTCTAATTGAAATAGTTTTTGTAGAAGAATCATAGAAAATCATTATTGGACTTTATATAATGTAATTTGTAATTTGTTACAGATGCCACCGTCCGAGGGACAGTCTTTTCTCATGGAGTTCTGGCTTCGACGACTTTACTGGATTCGTTAACTGGGGCTTCCTTTTATTGGGCATTGGAGGCATTCGTCTCTTATTAGAAAACTTCATAAAGTAAGTATCTGATGTTTTAAATCTTCAAGGAAATGAAATTTATAGCGTTAAGTAAAAAGAAGCATTTTAACAATTATTTATTCATAAAAACAATAACAATAATTAATGCAATAGAATTCATTAAAAATAAATTAATAAATAAGTCATTTTATCTTTCAATAAAAAGCGTGTAAAGATAATTATTTTCCCATGAAAAGGTGTTCTGTGATGTGGTAAACGCGCGAGAATATTTTATTTTTTTTTTTTGGAAAATCGTTATCTTTATTGTAAATCTCGATATATATTGTCGATGTGCATCGGAGAGATTCCAGTGTATCTCGCCTATAGACGCTCTATCGTTAAAATTTGAGCAGGCACAAGGATGACCGCTGTGATTTTGATTGATGCGATACCCACGCGATTGGCAGCTTGATAAAAGGCTGATTGGCTTTGCAAATATTCGAAAGGACGACTCAGCGAAATTTTCTTTCCATCCATCGTTCGTTCATTTTAGTTTACAGCCTCGATTGCACTTGCCGATTACATAATGAAAAAAAAGTGAACATTAGAAAAAAAACCTCGAAAATTTAACCATCATTTTTCACTAAATCCTGCACAAAATTCATTTTCTACGAACATAAATCTCAAGGTCGTTTTGTAATCATTTACTGAATCTACTTTGAACATTATTTTTTAATCAAATTGTTTTTTTTTCCTCGGGTTTCATTTGCATAATTTTTTAGGACACTTCAAAATTTAATGCATGAACTTTTTACAAGAAAAAAAAAACAATTTCCAGGAGTCGTTTGCATCCCCTTTGCGGTGGTTCGCGTTTCAACGTGCAATTAAACACTAACATCTGACGGCTCTTGTCCTAATTAATCAATTAAAGTTAAAGCAATTTATTTAGGAAAGTACATGACGCGCTTTTGAAGAGTTGTCCATGAATATCTGTTAATTTTTTATCGCTATTGTGAACTTCAAACTCCAGGGCTAAGCTCGTGATTCCGTAGGAGGAACGTGTGCGAAAAATTTATGACGCTCGTTAAGCGGGAAAAAGTTCAGAAGAAACTTTCGCGCCTTAATTGCTTGGCTCAGCGCACTTCGCATTAGAGGTGGATACGAGTAAGTGCATACAAGGTGTGTAGGATAAATAATTGTGCTTGGTATTATAACTCCTAACGCGCTTGAGAAATAATTATTTTCAGTTGAGATCCACTTGTATTTGTTGGGAAACAATGTTCAAGAAAAATTTAATTCCAAAAGCTTCTTCGAGTCATTTTCAATTTTCAATTCCTGACAAGAGGGAAGTTCTAAGGAATTTTACACTGCATTGTCAATGTTTAATATTGTGGGAGATTGTTTTCTTTGACTTCTTCTTCTTTCATTTGTCTTTCTCTTTGGAAATTAAATAACTTTGTTGTTTGAATTGACTGGAAAGTATTTTTTTGCTTAAAAGTATCTTTTACAATAATTTTTGATCGAAATTAAAATGGGTCTTGATAAGAGAAATTGTGAGCATACAGAGGGACGTGATTTAAGCGAAGTGTCTCAGCAAAAGGAATTCTCGTCATCGATAAAAGTTCGAAGTGGACGAAGTGGGAGCTGTCCAAGTTAAGCCGTCTAAAGTTTCCCGAGACTTCCTGTGAAGTTCGTAGGGTAGTAATAATTTATGCACTTTAGTCTGTATCGGTCCACACGAACGAAGAAGATCCTTGGAAGCATACCAATTTCATGAAAAAATGACTTCAAACATTAGAAGATGAGTAATCCCATTTATTCATTAATTTATTATACAAATTAGTAGTTTCAAACAGTTCTCAGCAAATTTCGTCATTGCATTGTGAAAAAAACTTTATTCTTAGATTTCTACTCACACTTCTTTTTTCTAAATGTTATTCTTTGAATATAAAAAAGAAAACTTACGATAATCTATACCAAGAATTCTTTTTCCATAATATTTAATAATAATAATAATAATAATAAATTAATTTTTACATGTAGGATCTTTATCAGATCATCATAATGTAACGATAATTACTTTAGGAAATTTCCCGAATCGTCGTAACCGTGTCTTATTTGGTAAGGATTGGTTTAAGATCAATGTCTGACTAAACGTTTGCATTACCACTGATTCTCAGTGAATGAATATAAACGCTGAATAGAATCGGTCAACGGAAACAATGGCTTTCTATCTAGTTACAAGCAAAGTACTCTTCAATCTCGAAGTGAAACAAATTCAGTTGAATTTTGATCCTTAATCAATATTCAGCCACAAACCACGCATTACTATTGTTATTGAACACTTGAATTTGGAGTACGCACAATCTAGGGCAGTTACATAACCAGAAATGAATAAGGACTCTCGACGGTTTGGATTTCCATCGCCGACTCGGAATGCTCGCTTTAAAACAATTTCTTTCGTAATTATAATAACCATCATTTAATAGTTTCAAGTTTATAACAAATACCTGAAGCCATTAAAACGTTTCATTTACAAAATATCACCGGAACAAAGAGTCCAGAAATTTTCCTCCGTTTACTTATAATCACCGACGTAACATGAGCGTGAAATCGGGCACAGTTTAAGTCCACAGAATGTTACAAAATACTCGACGTAGAACGATTACTTTTTATATTATATTTATCATTTACTCTGCGCCAAGGAAACGGCTTCATTTCAATTCTCTGGACTCATTGTTCTTGTTTTTAATATTTGCCTTCAGTGACCTGAAGTTATCAAGACGATTTCGGTGTTGATTTTATTTAATAGGCTTTTTTCCCCGTGTCCACTTTCCATTTGTTCTCGACGTAGTTCTGCGACATAGAAGGACATTTATTATTTACCTAGAAAACTGAACAAAAGCGAAGAGTCACAGACTTTTTACGAGGGAAAAGTGAGTTGCCGACGGTGGGCTATCTTGGATGCAGTGGAAAACAACAGCTCAACAGCAATTTATACATTTTATATAAAAACAAATAAGACATTTTTATATTGTTTCTTCATTCATTAGAAAATGGCGAAGTTTTATTTCGACGTGAAATAATAATCAATGATTAAAAATCAGTGTCTTTCGCCCAAAGCAATATTTTATTTCATGACAAAATTGATGGCACCACCGTTCGTCGAAGGTAAACGTTAATAATCCTTTAACTCACTGTTTCGTCATTCCGAGCACACTTGGCGATCGTTACCGTTTTAATAATGGCGCAATAAAGTGGCTCCTCGCTTCATCCTCTTGGTTCCTTTATCCGTAAACCTTTTTTTTATCAACCATTGTTACTACGTCTGTTGCAGGTACGGAATCAGAGTGGATCCTCAACAGTGGTTCTTATTTCTAAGCGGCAAGAACGACGGCGGCGAGGAATATCCGTCCATCGTGTTAATATTTTGTAAGTACTTAACTTCATTCATTTTGCCACGATAAGGAGGGCTCAATCGAACGATGGATGCCTCAACAAATAATTCACGGGGCTACCATAAACACTGTCTTAGACGAATTAAATTAGTTTACTTTCTCACGAAAAACATTCCTAAGGACCTTTCGAATCAACAAGCTAAATGTGATTGCTTTTCTCTTTGTTGACTCCAACTTCTGATCTGTAAAGGGAAATAAGAAGATCTTCCTTAGTTCGAATTAGATTTGCTTTTATCTTGTTGATAGTCTGGCTTATTTTGTCGGTTGTTAAGTTTCTGTTTATATTACAATCTTGTGTTGTTTTCTGATGCTTTCTATTTGAAGTTACAGATATACAAAAGTTACCTAAGTAGCATTCTGTGTTCAAAAATGATATTGGTTACAATGATAAAGTTACAAAAAATCAAGTACACTGAGAATCAATAGTCGAAATTTTATTGGAAATTGTGTGATTCGGTGTAATAGATTATTCGATGAGGAATTCTATTTTTTTTGTAGCGTCAAAAATTTAGTTTGAATTGAATTTAGTTTTAGTAAAATGATATTTACTTTTTGAATAGGCAAACTTTTCTATTTAAAATTTGCAAGGCACTGTATTCGAGCTAGAAAGTAGCATTGGACGAAGTAAAACTTTCCAAATACTAAACTGCGTCCATACAAGCTTATCTAAAACTTGAGAGATTTCTTATAGGTGTTAGAAAGTTAAAACTGTTAAAATACTAAAGCGGTCCCCTTGTAAAAATTTCGCAAAAGTTTGCTAAACAAGCATTTCTGAAACACCTAAAAATCTTTGAAGACGGTTCGATATTGCTAAAGCAATTTTAACATTTTTTTTAAACGATCATTTTATTTGTATACGTGAACAAAAAAATTTACGAGCAAATAAAAATGTGAAGAAGACGTTTCCTTATCAGCTAATTTGAAAAAATAAGAGGTATAGTTCTACAAAATAACAGAGCACGTGTTTGGAGATTCGATGAACAATGCGCGCGAATTCGAATTTACGTCTGTTTCTACTTGGCATGTTTCCATCGGTTGTTCCAAAGAGGGATGATGACGTCGAAATAGAAGAGAAAAATTAAAAAGTGTATTGAGGAGGAGGAAGAGGCGAACAGTGAAGGATATTAAAGAATAGCCAGGCATTGAATGTGTCCTCGTTTAAAGTAAAATAAAAAAAAAAAAGAGCAAGACACCACGTTGAATGAATACCATGAAAAAGTTATAGTTATTCGTCGCACGCTATCTGCACTTTATTTTTAAAATTGCGAAACATTCTTGCGTGGATATTGATAAATATTTTGCATATTCTTGCTTTACTATTTCACGTCAAATTAGTTCAGTCATACAGTTGTTTCAGCAAGTTTGCGGAAAATTTTTGCAGGAAAAAAAATGTGCAAAAATATTTTCTCCAACAGTTTGCGAAGAAAGTTTTTAAAAGAATCGCTTTATAATTGTTCGAACTCGAAGCATTCGTCAATGTAATACCAAAAAGCGAAATTCAATCACGTCTGACGAATCACTTAACTGACATTTGCCTCAGACCATTAATGCGTTTTCCATTCTATATCTGCGTCATCGTTTTCGGTAAGAGATTAAAAGATTAAAATATCATTCGTTGTAAATGCTGCCTTGGTAACGTTATACCAAGTGTAACCCCAATCGTTCCTGCTTTTCAATTTGAGTGATCAATTTCTGTGACCGACAAATTTTGATATAGTTTCGTAACAAACCAATATAATAGTTTCGGTTGAATGTCAATATTAACAAAGGATAATTATCTTCGAAAAAGTACGAAAAAACTGTGCAAAGAACTTTATCTCACCGCAAAAGCTTTTATTTTATTTTCGCGATTCCTCGTTATTGCCATTCAATTCACTATATAAAAAAAAAAAAAAAATGTCGAAAATTAGCCAGTAGTTTTAAAGTCATTCCAAAATCGAACTAGGTCATCAATGAATCATTCAGCAGCCGAGCTTCGACACTTTACAATAAAACAAGCCAATCTCAGTCTTATTACGGTCACACTAACCGCTCGCTCGAAGATAGATGACTACATTTTAACACTCCTTTATTTCACCCTCCGAGAGATAATTTTCAAATTTACAATAACACCCCTTCGGATATTTGGAAATATGTACTCAATATTTTCCGTAAATTTCAATCGCATGTTATTTTTATTAACGTTGTAAAAAGAAACGATGTGCTAAAAAGGCGGGCATTATTTACACGAATAAAGACTGCATAGCGTTTCATGGGAAACTACGGCTAATAGTTCTCATATTTCAGAATCTCGCGGGATGCCCGCCTTTTTCCCTATCGCGTGGCGCGCATAATAATTCCCACTTGATGGGGAAAGGGTCTTCTGAGATTGCCTTTTAAACCAAAAAAAAAAAAAAAAAAAAATTCAAGCAGCGTTTTTGAGCCCACACCTGATTAGGCAATTAATTATTTTGTGATTATTTTGGGAGGATGATTAGGGTCGGTTAAAAAAATGTCGTCAGGACCGTTTGGAACCGCCGATCGGTCGCGCGCTCCACCGGAAATCGTTCGCCGGCGTCGCTTTCGCACATCGAAATCGATACCACTCCGGAAATGCCGCTGCCGTTTATACCGGCGAAAGAATTTCGCGAATTCGTATTTTAATGAAAGCGCATTCCGCAGCTTTGTAAGATACCGCCGGTTTTATTTCTGCGGCGTGAAAAAAAAAGAAAGATCCTGATACCGAAATGATACCCCTTCCCTCCACCCCAGTTTCCGACTCACTCCAAAGCGGAATTGAGTTATTGATTCAATTTGGTGGATGATTTATTTCAACGGTTCATTGTGCCTTCCCCAATCCGACCGTGAGATTTGAAATCCGAGTCATTTTTTAGACCGGATTATAGCGGCTTATAGGGAATTTGCTTTCATAAACAGATTGATTTTTTTTTTTATACCCGATAAATTCGCCTCTTCGTGCTTTAGTTGCGAACGAAATTTTGCACACTGTGTTATTAATTATGATATGATTTTTGTTCGTTTGAGTAGATTCAAGGTTGCGTAATTCATTAATGAAATCGCCGTTTGCGAAAAATCAGACTTAATTCAATAAAATAATACAATGAATTTTGTATAGATATCGGAAAGGGAGATTCGTAAAAAATCATCGTAAGGAGTATAACTCAATATTTGGGCAGCCTACTTGTATTTTAGATAAATTTTAGACCGCAGGTCAAAATTGACAGAATTTATTGGATTGCAATTTTGTTGTAGATATTGTCATGAAAACCAAGAATTTTAATTAATTTTTCTTTTATTTTTATGATTTTCTCTTTACTTGAGAAGCATTGCTCTCAGCTATCTTCTGTTAGCTATTTTCTGCTAGTTTCAGCGTCGTATCTTTATTTCTGATTGATTTTCTGCTTCTTTATCGTCGAGAGAATTATGCATTACTTTTCTGTTACTTGCCCATTACGTTTTTAGATTGAACTCATGATCGAAACGAGGACTAATTCTCTAGACAGACGCGAGGAAATTAAAGTGATTCCTTTATTTTAACTCGCTCTCTCGATAATACAAAAATTTTCAATAAACGTCACTATATTTAAAAATATATTGCCCTATCTATAAAGAATAAAAATGTACGAAATATATGAACAGGCGTCGGAAAATAAAAAGCAAAGGAGAAACCAAAACTTCATAATAAATGGTTAAAATAACATTTTATGTTCTTTAATCGAAATCTACCGTTTCGAAACTTGACAAGAAAACAATGTCGTTGTTATCGTTAAAGATGTATACGGAAAAGGCAAAGGTTCACATCAACTACGATCGATCTGAAGACTGTCACACAAAAAAAAAATAGGAAACATCAAACGTCAATTAATTATTAATTAGAAATGTCAGAGTCATTAGTTGATGTTCCAATATTTTGGTTGATTTATTTATTGGTTGTTTTCCTGTTCTATTATGATTGGCACAATGAGATAATTCAAATGGAAATTTTGACGTGTTTATCTCAATATGCTTTTATTAGTCTTTTTAATAGTGATTGATTTTTGCTGACAAATTATTATGTTTAAAAATGGACTAATAAGTGAAAAAAAAAGTTGAAGGAATAATAGATTGCTAATAAAAGCTACGCCTCTAATTGAAATCCGCTATATATTTTTTTCTTGATGGTAAATTGAAAAATCCCAAGTACTAATTTTTCGATGGAAGCTTTTTGCTAAACGTAGTTCTTGATTGAAGAACTTTTTACTTAGTTTTTTGATGTCATAGTAGGAAGTTTGTGTTACAATTTTCGGATACTGTGTGAGCTGACTGGTGAATGGTCACCCCAAGGAATGGTGACCTTTCTTTTCCGTTATATTTTGCCCATCAAGAGCGCAGCGTACCGAGGGCACGTCCTGGGACCAAAGTTTTGAGTCGGGAAGTTAGAGGAAAGTCGAATTCAAGCGTAACTCAGCTCTTAACGAGTTAAGGATAAACGTGAAAGACGCCCTCTCGCTGTACTGCTCGTTTTCGTAACTAGCGAAATAATGCGCTTTTCTTGCTCATTTTAGAACATTTCTTTTTGCAACTTTTGTATTTCAATATTACACGTGTACGACCGAAACTTGTTCGTGTCATTTCTTTCTTATAAGTTCTGCGCAAACATTTAAGGAATGTTGATTGAAATTTGTTTGATTGGAAAGACATGATAATTAATTTTCTTTGAAATTTACAATCTAAAACAAATTAATCTATAAAAAGTCTTATTTTAAGATGTTAAATCTAAACCAATATCTAAAATAATTATTCCATATAAAATTGTAAGAATCATTTTTGTGCAATTAATTTTAATGAATAATGTTTCGTGTTTTAAAAATTTTTCAGTGCTTCATCTTTTATTCGAAAATATGACTCGTGGGATATCGAATAATGATCGCGAATAAAATATTGTTCCTCCCACAAGTACCGTAAAAAATTTCGTATGATAAAACAAAAAATTATATTTCATGATGAAATACATAAAATAACATTCATTTAACTGACAACCAAAAAATGTATTCATCAATTTAATCATTGAAAAAAAAAAGATTCAATGAAAAATTAATTGAAAAAAATGTTAATAAATTGTAAACGTTGAAAACACTGTTCAATTTAATAAACTAAGCGAGTATAACGTAATTATGTTACACGAGCAATTTATTGTAGTCTTTAATGAATACGTTTTGATTGAATAACTGACGTATGAGTTGTTAAAATGTATATTTCACCTGAACGTAGGATATTGATTCAATTAAATCGGATTTTCTATTTATAAAATAAAATAAACTCAAATATAGATTTTAATTAAAATTTCCTCGCAGTTTTTTGTCACTTAATTGCCAAGATGCTTTGGAACGCAATGACTATTTTTCTCTTTCAATATGCGACGCCATTCAAGTTGTTTTCACACGATATTTCCAATTCCGCGTATGACTGAATTCTCAGTTCCTCTTCGACGATAACCCTGTTACTTCGTTATACTTGGAGAATATGATTGTCTGATTACTTAATTTACGTGCAGAGAGACTCGTGCAATTGAATTACGAACAATATTCCGCATATATCGAGATACTTTGTCATAATTCATATTTTCGATTTCAACGTTGTAACCCAAGTAGAAATTGATCGGGCTGTGACCTCGCGCGTCACGCATGAAATCGACAAGGCCCTGGCCGGAAATCCCCAGATATGGAAATCGAGTCGGGACCTGGGATGGCCCCAGTTTCCAGGCCGGG
>JABFQA010001363.1:0-14034 GCA_022817065.1 Probaryconus sp. ZL-2020 | reverse complement strand
TTATTGTCTCAATAGAAGATTTTATGCCCAATTTTATTTTGTTTGTCTTTAAATGCAATCGTGCAGATGCAATTTCATTTTCACATTCATCAATAAATTCACGAATTTCGTCCTGAGTAGCCTTCTCATCGAGATTACGCAAAACTCCGCGTAGTCTCTTCTCGGCTGTATAAATTTTCATTCTTAAATCAGTCGCCATTTTGAAAAAATTCACTTCGAAAAGTAATCGAATCTAACAATCGATATTAATTGCCGGCTTTCGAAACTCACAGCCCTTAATATACCAGTTTATTGTTTACAAATGACACATCATTCTAAAAATAAAATGACGATTCATAAACTACGCAGTAAATAGAATAATGATACTACGCAGTAAATAGAATGATGATATTACGCATTGAATAGATTATTGATAATTAAACTACGCAATAGAGAATACATAATCTATCTATTTACTGCGTAGTTTATGCTTAATATACCAGTTTATTGTTTACAAATGGCTCATCATTCTAAAAATAAAATGATGATTCATAAACTACGCAGTAAATAGAATGATGATAATACGCATTGGTTAAAAATAGATTATTGATAATTAAACTACGCAACAGAGAATACATAATCTACGTAGTAGTTAAAAATAATGTATATTTTGGTGACACGGTTTACGAAAGGTCGATAATGCAGACTTCCAAACTCAGAGGTCGGTAAAGTAGATACTTAGTACGGACTCAAACCCCGAAAACGATGAAAACATGGCCGATTTTTCGATTACCGACCGATGGTAATTATCGACTATCCTCCGTCGGTACGATTATCGACTGATGATTCATTATCTTCAGTCGGTAACATAGCACAGACACGAGGCAATTATCGACTATCCTCCGTCGGTACGATTATCGACTGATGATTCATTATCTTCAGTCGGTAACTTAGCACGGACACGAACCCATTTTCACTCGGTCGGTAAAGAAATTTGTCCCAGTAGCCCTGTAGCCCCACTACTCCTCAAAAAAAAAAATATATACATCCGTATATCCTTAGCACATTCAAATAAGTAATCCTAATAGATAATGTAAAATTTCCCTTATTATTATTTTCAGTTAACACAGATGAAGATTTACAGAAATCAAAAAATATTGAGAACGAATCAGGTAAAAGAATATTTTTTGTTCATTCCGTTAAATTTCTTTTGTCATAATCCTTATCTATATACTTGAAGCTAAATAACTTAATTAACAAATATTTAAAATAATAATTTTTAAATAATGTACTCATTTCTAATCAAACGCATTTATCATAGTTTTGAATGAAAAAGACAAAGAAACCACTGAAGAAAATAGTACGGATGAATTTGAACATGATAGCGATTTGAATAATGACAATGATTTTCATGATACACTCAATTTAAATGATACCATTAACGATGGACAAATTGAAGGTACTTTTAATTCAGTAATTGTTATATGCATTTGAAAATAAAGTTAAGTACAATTATTTATTAAATGTATTGTGTTTCTTTTACGCAGATGACGTGGCCAAGTCAAAGGATATGGAAGTACAAGATGTAGACGTTAATAATATGGTAAAAAATATTTAATGTTTTGCATATTTACTCATTGCAACGTTTATAAAATTGTAACATAAATTTATTACAAAACTGTTAAATATTCGCAGGATGAAGATCATGAACCTGACAGCGTAGAAGAAGACAATGATCCTTCAGGTAAAAGACCTAATGAAGAGAGTGTAAAACAACCAACTAAAAAACTCGTAGAAAGTAAGTGTTGTTTTACGTTATGTAATTTAACAAAACGTAGTTGTTATAACTGCATTATATGGGAAAATCATATTTATTTATTTTAAAGTCAACTTTTTTATCTGTTGGAAGAAACGCAACATTTTTCAGAAGCGAAATACTGGAATTGCAAGAATCCTGATAGCCGAAGATAAAACAATTAGTGGAACGCATTAATTCTAACACACGAGTACTTCAATTGGAAAATTAATAATAATCATGAAATGGATTTTTTGTTTTTCATACAAGACTATGCATTTTTTATATAATTTTGTTTTTTTTTATTTAGATAGAAGTACATCTGATAAAAAATAAAATGAAAACTATTAAACATCAATTAAAGTATGAAAAAGTCTGAAAAACTTCGAAAATATGTTCCAGATAAAAAAATTATCTTTTTGATTTCAGAATTTTTCAGAGTTTTTCAGAGCGTTTCAGACACTGTCACACTCTATCCTTATTATCCAGTAAAATATCAATTGTCATCAATGTGATGTATAGCCGTGTGGTCTAAGTGCCTGCCATTAGATAGGAAGCGTGCGTGTTCGATTCCCAGCGAGAGAAAATTTTTCTATGTAATAATGTAAGCGTTTATAATGGATTCAATAATATAACATATTTCTAATAATATTTATGCGATTAAATGCGTTTATAAGTTAATAATAAATAAATAACTGTAAACAATTTTTTCTCTGAAACTGTCTGGAAAAGTCTGAAAAAGTCTGAAATATTCTGAAATGAGATAAACCGCTGAACATTTTGGAAAACTTTTCACACTTTTTCAGACTTTTTCAGACTTTTTCAGTTCGGAACCCCGAAATTGTTGCGTTCGAAATACTCTGAAACTTCCTGCAAATCTCTGAAAAAGTCTGAAAAATTCTGAAACGAGGTAAACCGCTTAACAGTTTGGAATACTTTTTTAGACTTTTTCAGATTTTTTCAGACTCGTTCGGAACCGCGAAATTGTTGCATTCGAAATATATGAAACTTCCTGCAAATCTCTGAAAAAGTCTGAAATATTCTGAATCGAGGTAAACCGCTTAACAGTTTGGAATACTTTTTCAACATTTTCCAGACTTTTTCAGACTTGTTCAGACTTTTTCAATTTTCTGAACAGTTTATATTGCGAAGTCTGAAAAAGTCTGAAAAGCTCTGAATTCCCAATTTCAATACTTTCTCAGACTTTTTCAGACTTACTTTTCAGACTTTTACAGAGTTTTTCAGACATTTTCCATACTTTATCATACTTTGTCAGATTTGTTTTTCAGACTTTTTCAGACTTTTTCAGACTTTATCAGACAAATTATTTCTACAAGGGTATGCTTTAGGTAGTAGGAGCCAATCAGTTACATGATCATATCGTTTGGCTTAAGAACATCAGCCACCAGTACCGAAGACTGAGAGAAGTTCACGCCACTATTTCTAATGAAAAGCGAAAGATGGGTCAGCTTGGAGTCAGGTATACGCCACCGGGACTTTTCTAGTCAAAGCATCAGGAAGGTCCAACGATTCAATCATCGACTGATGGTCGGATCAGTATTGCGACCGATCAAAACCATAGGGGACCATGGTGCACCCATTGGCATCTCCTCTCACTTTGAGAGTATGTTCATTGCCGTGTGTACCATTCTTCTAATACATGCAGAGTGAAGCCTTTGGAACTGGAGGACATCGTTTTCACATCAACGAAACACGGGAGCTATGCATAATATTCGACAGACCACGTAGAAATGGATCGAGTCTGTCTCTTCGCTCTTAGAAGCAGACCAGGGGAAGAGTCTATAGTCATTAAATGCGGCAACTGTACTCTCTGGCCCGACTTTTCAGAGCTATACCGGTCTTTCAGGCGTACTTTTGACGAATTAGTGTAGTGGATTTATTTATTTATTTAATCGCGAATTTGTAAGAGGCAGGGACGGGTGGAATTTTGTTAAAAAAATTATTTAGTACGCAATATTTGTAGGACTAATAATGTTTTCATTTCACGAAATCTTTGTCTGAAGTCTTCGTAGTCAGAACTTTTGTAAGTAAAAGATTCCGTTTCACGATCCGGTAGTTGCAATTTTGCAGACACGTGTATGGGTGGGTAATATGTCGAGGTACCCTTCCTCATTTTGAGAAAAATGCGGCGGCGATCTTTTTACTATTGGACAAGTAGTAAAGGGGCTAGTCAAATCTCGCAACTTCTCAAAGTGAATAAAAATATATGAATTACACGCACTCCAATGTTCTTTTTTCGACGCTGTCTTGCTGAATAAAAATACTAGTATTTGTAATTGTTGCATCCATAGGTTCTACGTATGATTCTGGAAACCATCCTGTATGACCACGTATCTCACCGGCCATCCAACCAGGTTCTGCATTTTGTACTGGAGGTACCTTAATAATAATTAAAATTCATGTTCATAAAAAATTAATTGAATTTTTGTTAAACTTACAATTATGCGTCATTATTAAAATTAAAATTCTGATACAGTCAAAATCCTGAGGAAGCGACTCCTGAGGTCGCGACATAGTCACGCCCATTACCCCCTCTCCATCAAATAGTTCAGTAGAAGTGGTCATTTAACAGTGCCGTATCGTGTTTTTTTCCTAGAATTGTACAATGTCGACCAAAATGAGTAATAAAAATTCGCGCTTTTTAAAATTAAGCCAAAAAGTCGACATTCTAAACAGTTTAGATAATGGAAGTTCTGTATGTGATATTGCCGCTAAATATAATGTCAATCGATCTACGATATATAACATAATGAAACGAAGAGATGAAATTTTAGGTTATACTGCAAATATTAAGGAAAAAAATAATGACAAATACCTGGACAAAAAAATTATAAGGAAATCACGTTATGAAGAACTTAATAAAGCATTATACATGTGGTTTTCTCAAAAACGATTGTTAGGGGAAATTATTACAGGACCTTTGATATGTGAAAAAGCCTTGCAGCTGAATTCTTTATTACATGGACCTTCGGATTTTAAAGTAAGTTAAATATATTTAAATAAAGCATAATTTATTTATACATTCATTATAATTAATTATTATATAATTATATAACAAACAAAAATAAATACAAGAAAAGTCAACATTACAAAAATTTGGCAAGTTTTTAAAATTACTGTGCAATTTTTTTCCTTTGAATGAGTATACTTTAAATGTTAATGCTTGAGAAATGTGTACTTAAATTCCATGTATATTTAGCATTATTTGTTTCTTTTAAATTTCAAAATTTGCTTTTAATTTTAAAATTTTCCTTTTTCATAAATTATAAAGGTAAGTATTGTTACAAATGAAATGTTTTTGTGAATATTTATATTATTTTAAGATGATTATATTCAATGAAAATAAAATTTAATTGTAATTTTTATAATTTAAAAGGCATCTAACGGTTGGTTAAGGGACTTTAAAAATGAGTACGGTATTAGGCAAATAAGTTTACAGGGTGAACGGTTGTCTAATGATGAAGAAGCTTCCCAAGAATTTACAACATATTTTCAGAACTTAATTGAAGAAGGTGACTATGACTTAGAAAATGTTTATAACTGTGATGAGACAGGGTTCTATTGGAAAATGTTGCCTAATAGAACATTAGCTGCCACCTGCGAAAATAAACCTGCAGGTCATAAATTAAATAAAGATCGAGTAACCGCAATGATGTGTTCCAATGCATCTGGAACTGATAAATTGAAATTGGTAATAATTGGTAAATATTTAAAACCTCGATGTTTCAAAAATGCATGCCTCCCAATAAAATATTATGCACAGAAGAGTAGTTGGATGAACCAAAACATATTTTTTAATTGGTAATAATTTTAATACAACATTTTCTCTTATTTCTATTATTATATTATGTCCATTATTAATTCTTTATTAAATATTGCAATGTTTATAATAGTTAAAAAATTCTCTTTTCATGATTTCAATTTATTCTTTCATTATTTTTTAGGTACAAAGAAGAATTTATACCACATGTGAAAGAAAAACAAAAAAAATACAGTTTGCATGGAAAAGTACTGTTATTGATGGATAATGCACCTGCACATCCAGATGCAAATATATTAGATAATGTCGACAACAATTTTAAAGTCTGTTTTTTACCACCGAATGTCACAGCTTACATTCAACCAATGGACCAAGGTGCTATCGCTGCAACAAAACAGCTGTATAAAAAGGAATTATTACGACAAATAATTTTATCCGAAGATGTCCAAAATTCTGAACAGTTTCTCAAAAACTTCAATTTTAAAGATTGTTGTATTATGATAGCATCAGCTTGGTCTGCAGTCAAAAAAGAAACTTTACAAAAAATTTGGTTCCCACTTTTACAAAAACCACATGATGAAAATTCTCAAAATATTCATAACGTAACATCAATAGGTATTAGCTTCATCGTATTTCTTTAATTCATTTTATAACTTTAAATTATGCACTCTTTGTTTCTTCTTATTATGCTTACAATAATAATAATCATCACATTATTTCATAAGTAGGTGAAGCTGTGCATCACTCAAACGTCGAAGAGGATTTAACTCAGACAATTCAAAATGAACAGCTAAATGACCCAGGATGGGGTGAATTAACAGATAAAGAAATTATAGCAACTCTACAACAAAATTATTCAATTTCTGAAATTAATATTTCAGAATTACAAGAGCCTGAAGACCAACCATCAACTGACTTAACCGTACCTTTCGATCAATTTTAAATTAGAGAAAGATTACAGAACAAATAATTACAAGAGTTCGATATTTCAAATTTTCCTTCTTACTGTCTTGTAGTTCAAAACTTATTTAAATAAAAAATAAAACATTTGCTGAAATATAATATTTTGTCCCTGTTGTATCATTTATCATTACATTATATCATCATATTATTTATTTCACATTACATTTATTGCCATTTTTATATTTATTCTATAAAATTAAAAAGTAGTAAAAATAACAAAATATAATTTTTAATTACTACAAAAATGGGGTTTTCGCTCCAGTTGCATAATGAAAATTGAATAGTGTGATAAGAACCACTGCTTCACGTTACTGGATGTGAGCGTGTTTTAATCCCTACCTACAAACTCCCCACTACGCGACATGTCTCCCGGAGTGTCGCGTCCTCAGGAGTTTGACTGTATAAGGTATTCTCGACTTTGTTTATCCATGACATAACAAAATTGGAAGGAAGAATTAATAAATTGAAAGAAAAATACTTACTAAAATTATATCTCCAGGTTGGAATGATATTTCATCATCATTTCTTGCCACAAACTCATACAACGCTCTATATTTCATTACACCTGGAGCATTTTCAACTTCAGATGGCTGTACTCTATTATCAATAGGCCAATTATCCTCATTATCAGCTGCTCTGGAATCTCCCCAAGCATTATCTCCCCATGCTGAAGTTGAATAATCTACACTACTACCACGTAATTCAATAATTTTCTTCTTTTTCTCTTCAAAAGTTCCATATAACTTTGTGCAATCTATTGCAAGATTTTTCATTTCTGTTTTCACGTCTTCCAATTGACTATTATTATTTTCAATATCCAACATCTTACCATTTATCTGTAAACCAATTAGTAAATTTTAGGTATTTCTTCGATTGCTGTGCAAAAATTAGTTTAAAGTTGCCCTGGATTATTCGAAGATGTTTCATAGAAATTAAGGTGGTTATATCATTAACTCAAAATAGTCAGATTTTTTTAAATTTGACTCACTAAAAATAAACATATTTCTACAATAGTGTGGCAAATTTCAGAAAGATTAACCGTCTATAAGTCGAAATATTCAATTTAAAAAATGCATAAATTAACATTAGCTCTTATGGAGCGAACCTCGAAAAGTACGGTTATTTCATTATGACAACAAAACTTGAAGATTTGTATGAAAAACTGATATATTGTACACGGAAAAAAATTTGGGGGAGCTGCAGCTCAATAATTGGGAGAGCCGCTTCACTCTGACTGAGGGACCGCGGTCAGCCCATTTTGGGTGACTGACTGTCCCTTAGTGAAGGAGAGCTACTCTCCCACATATATGAAGAAGAGCAGCTCTCCTTCACTACGGTGCACTCAGTCACTCACAGTAAGATAGACGCTCTCCCTCATGGTAAAGCAGTTCTACAATGAACAGGGAGCGTGGCTCTCCCACAGTTTTGAAGAACTGTTCTCCCTGCTGGGTGAGCAGCTCACCCACAATTTTTTCGTGTAGTTTTAACGAAATATAAAAACATACTAAATTTTGAAATAAATTGACCGCATGGTTTTGAATAATAAATAAATAAATTTCAGATACAAGAGAAAGTTGACAGCTGATTGGTAAACAAATTTAGTCAGCGTGAAAAATTCAATTGAGTGCTCGGATGTTAAAACTCGCTAAGCGCTCGACGCTACCCCTCTTGCAGATCGAAACGTCGCTGAAAAATCGTGTGCGCGCATAGTTTCCAGCGACGTTCTGATGCGCAAGAGGAGTAGCGTAGAGCGCTCAGCGAGTTTAACATCCGAGAATTCAATTGATGTTTCACATTTTTCATTAATAATCAAGCCAATTTTGAATAATTAGATTAGATCCCAGAAAGAAAGTGCTAGGTCTGAGCAGGTCTATAAATATCTAATATGATCTTATCATGCATGAAAAATGCATCTGGAAAATAACAGATCTGACCATACCTAATTTGATCTATTAAAATTTAACCATATCAGAGCAGAACCAATTAAGTCTGAACTTATCTAATTATATCTGATTGTAAGGTGACATGTTGAGGTGTGATCAGACTTAATCAGATATGATCATATATGTTCAGATCTATTATCATACGTAATCAGTGATGTGCCGCTGTCACGTGACAAGTCATGACAAGGCGTCATGACTGGTAATGACCGTCACTGACGAAGACCTCGTATGACGTGACTGACATGACATGACGTTACATGACGAAATTAATCCTGACACGTCAATGCATATCTGTATACAAGGGATCCTTTTAAAACATTTAATTTTGAAACGAGTTTAGTTTTAGGTAGGACGTTTGTCCTTGTCTCTCCTTCCTGCCGAATACTGCTCGCCGTGTCCAAGGTTTACGGGGAAGGGGAGCAAGAAATAATGACACTTGACAAAATCAGTTTAGATAGAAAAGGATATATTATATAATAAAAAAAAGATACAAAATATATAAGGCGTGAACGCCAGACTCGATATAAATCTATATACTTAAGTACTATTGGCCCCGAGCCGTCGCCGTCTAAAATAAAGAAAAGAAAAAGACGGAATTACTATTGAGTTATCTTATATTACATGAAAACACGGAACAACACTAGTCTTCACGGAGACGTGACTTTAGCTTGCGTCTAGGGAGTTTTCGCTCGGCGCGACAGTTGTGCCAACTGCGGTACGGTACGGAGCGGTAGCGCGCCGTCTCTATCTCGCGCGTGACTCTAGGAGTATCGCGGACTTACACTTTCTCGCGGATGAAAAAGGAGTGCAGGTTGGATCTTTTTAACAGTGTTGTATTAATATATATGTAGAGGGAGTTGTTGCGTGTGCGACAGTTGAGATAGTCAGTTATATGAGAGACCAGAGAGTCGAAGTACAATAAAATACGATTGAGACTAATAAATAATTTGTGTATAATTATTAAACGGACCATCATTATAACATGGTGTCAGGAGTGGTGCATTGATTAATATCAATGATTTGAGGACTGAAGAATTTGGATTGTTGTTATACAGGATGGCGTCGGTCGTCAAAAGATTGTGGTTATAGACAGAACAAAGGGAGTGTGAAATATTGAAGAGACATGGCTGACAAAGAGTTGACAAACTTCCTGGCGTCACAAACACTAATGCTCCAACAGATGCAAAAAGACTACACAGTAGAATCTGCAAAAAATTCGAAATGTCTGCAATTAGTAGGTGAGTCGTTGGTTCAATTAAAAACAAGGTTAGAACAGGGAAATGCTACAGCAGCGAACCAGGTTAGAATAGATAACGCAACACCTGGAAGAGATACAGGTTATGAGTGTAATAATGCAACGCTAGTACAGAGCATTCCGTGGCCCCAACCATTGGATGTAGATTCTGGCGATATATATGATAATTTTGCACTCTTCAAACAAAATTGGTATACTTATTGTAGCGCTGTAGGCATAGATACATGGAGCGATAGTATGGAACCAAGGAAAATAAATATTCTCCTATCAATAATTGGCGACAAAGCAAAGAAAAAATATTCAAATTTCCATCTGAAGGAAGCTGAAAAAACGACTACGGACTAGGTGTTGAATTTGATAGGCGAAAGATTAATTGCGGAAAGAAATTTATTGTTTGACAGATTTATGTTTCACAGTTGCAACCAACAGGAGGATGAAAGTTTTGATACTTATTTTTTGAAGGTTAGAAAAGCTTTAGATGTATGCAGATATGATAGAAACGTTACCGCTAATGAAATGCTACGAGATAGGTTAGCTTTTGGAATAAAAGATATTAATTTGAAGAAGAAGTTTCTTAGAGAAAATCCAGAGACGTTGACCTTGAAAAAGTTAATACAAACTTGCAAAGCAAATAAAATGTCCGACTTAAGACTTAAAAGTATGTCTTCTGAAGAAAAAGCAATAAATAAAATTTCAAAGAAAAAAGTTCCAGATACTGAACAAAAACTTATGACTTGCCGTTTCTGTGGAGGAAAACACGAATTTCGAAAAGGACTTTGTCCGGCCTGGGGCAAGACATGCACCTGCTGCCAAGGTCGCAACCACTTTGCCAGGGTTTGTTTTAAAAAAGAACAGAATGCTAAATCTAATTCGAAACGTGATTGGAAAAGGAAACAGAAGACAATAAGAGAAATTAAAGACGGTGATAGTAGTCAAGCGGAAGAATTCAGCGATTTTGAAGATGAAGAAGAACCTCTGAGGATTTATAAGCTAGAAGACGAACACGTTGGAAGAAGAAAAGGTTGTACGGAGTTGATGCTGCGTCTTGGAGGGGAGTGGAAGCGTGTCGCATGTGACTTGGATACAGGATCTGATGCTAATGTTATAGGATACAAGAATTATTGCAAACTTTTGAACAACTCTAACCCGACATTGCGTAAAGCTACTGGCCATTTGAAGAATTTCGGAGGTGGTAAAGTCGAAATTTTAGGCGAGGTGGAAATCTACTGTACAAGAAAAGAAAAAAAATTTATCCTGGTATTCTTAGTCGTAAATGTTGACCATGGACCACTTTTGTCAGAGAATACTTGTCTAAAGCTAGGCCTAATTCAATATTGCTTTTCTCTAAAGAAAAGCAAGGCAGATCGGTCTTTGGAAGAAGGACGGATTAAGGCCCGTGGTATTATGGATAAATTCCAATCTGTCTTTGAAGGATATGGGCTCCTACCTGGCGAAACTTCGTTAGAAGTTATTGAAGATGTGAAGCCAACAGTTCAACCACCGAGAAGAATACCGATTAGTGTCAGAAAGGAGTTGAAGACAGAATTAGAGAAGCTTGAAAAGGAAGGGATCATAGCTAGAGAATATAACAATACTGAATGGGTAAATAACATATTGATCGTTAAGAAAAACAAATCTTTTAGGATATGTATTGATCCAATCCCCTTGAATGTTGCTCTTAAACGACCTCATTTTCAGTTCACCACGTTGGATGAGATCTTGCCGGAGATTGGTAAAGCAAAAGTTTTCTCCACACTTGATGCAAAAAAGGGTTTCTGGCAAATTAAATTAACTGAAGATAGTAGCAAATTAACTACGTTTTGGACACCCTTTGGCCGTTACAGATGGTTGAGGTTACCATTTGGAGTATCTCCTGCGCCAGAGATCTTTACGCAGAAAATACAAGCTTTGTTACATGGTCTAAAAGGGGTGGAAGTACTAGCTGATGACATTATTGTTTATGGCTGTGGAGACACATTAGACGAAGCTATTACGGACCACAACGCCAATTTGGAAAATTTACTAAGGAGATTAAAACAGGTAAATTGTAAAATTAATAGAGATAAAGTGAATCTCTGTAAAACAGAAGTTAAATTTTTTGGTCATGTCCTGTCTAGCGAAGGATTACGAGCCGACCCATCCAAAACTAGGGCAATAATTGAGATGCCAACACCAGAATGCAAGGCTGATTTGTTACGTTTTCTAGGCATGGTCAACTATCAAAGACTTACTAGAGATGATACAGAATGGAACTGGACAGAAAATGACAAAGCGGATTTAGAACGTGTTAAAAAACTTGTAGCTGAAATAAAAACACAGCAATATTTTGACTTAAATGAACCAGTGATTCTGGAATGCGATGGGACTCGGACTAGCTCTATGGGACTCGGAGTGGCAGTATACCAGAAGGACAAGATTGTGGAGTACGCTTCCAGGACCCTATCTCGTACGGAACGTAACTATGCACAAATTGAAAAGGAAATGCTTGCGATTGTCTTTGGATGCACTCGCTTTGACCAGTTGTTGGCTGGAAACAATTGCATAACAGTAAAAACGGATCACAAACCGTTGATTTCTATATATAAAAAACCTTTACTGAAAGCTCCAAAAAGTCTACAGCTAATGCTCATGGTTCTTCTTAGATATCAATTAAACGTACAATTTGTAAAAGGGAAAGATAATGTAGTGGCGGATACTCTGTCTAGAGCGCCTGTCGACCAGATTATGGAAGCGAGTCAAACCTGGATGCAGGGAGATATTTTCGAGCTGAGGAATGAAGAACTGATTAGAAAAGAATTAGAAAAAATAGACTTAGAAAATACCCTTCATATTTCACAGAAGAGGGTGGATGAAATCCACAATGCAACAACCAACGACGCTACTATGAAGCAACTGATTGAGTACATTGAGAATGGATGGCCAAAACATATCTCTGATGTGGTAGAAGGCTGTAAGAATTATTATAAGTACAAGGACGAATTGTCCACACAGTCACAGATTATATATAGAAATGGCCAAATTCTTATTCCTTTCAAATTGAGAAAAAATATGATTGAGCGAGTTCATGTTGCTCATTCAGGAATGGAAGCAACTCTGAAATTAGCCAGAGATACTATTTTTTGGCCAGGCATGTCAATGGAAATAAAACAGAAGATACAAGCTTGTGAAATCTGCATGAAGTTCATGGACTCCCAGAAACAACCGCCTATGCAATCACATGAGGTTCCGACTCTTCCATTCCAGTATGTGTCCATGGATGTATTCTTTACAGAATACAAAGGTAAAAACAGGAAGTTTTTAGTTACAGTAGACCATTTTTCTGATTTTTTCGAGCTAGATATGTTAAAGGATTTATCAGCAGAAACATTAATCGAGACGTGTAAGAAAAACTTTAGTCGACATGGAATTCCGTCAAGGGTTTGCAGTGATAACGGCACCAATTTTGAAAATAGACTGATGTACGAGTTTGCCAAGGCTTGGGATTTTGAGTTCGTTACTTCTGCTCCAAAACACCAGAGAGGCAACGGCAAAGCGGAATCTGCTGTGAAGATAGCTAAAAAAATTATTAAGAAGTCGAATGAATCTGGAGAAGATCTCTGGTATGTTATGCTTCATTGGAGGAATATTCCAAATAAAATTGGATCCAGTCCCACACAACGTCTATTCTCTAGAAAAACTCGATCAGGTATCCCTATGACAACAAAGCATTTACAACCAACAGTGATGAAGTCTGTCCCAGAAAAAATTAGTAAAAAAAGAAAAAGTAGCAAATACTACTATGATAGAAGAACCAAAAATTATCCTAGTTTGGAAGTGGGACAACCTGTAGCGGTACAAGTCTATCCGGAGAAAAACAATCTTTGGAACAGAGGAACAATTCAAGATAAATTAACTGACAGAGATTATATTGTGAATGTAGATGATAGAAGCTACAGACGTAATGTCGTGCATATAAAACCTTTTTCTGATACAAAATCGACGGATTTGCGAGGACATTACAAGAATGAGAAAGATTCAAATTCTACAGCTCCAGTAAAAGAAAAGTCGATGGAAGAAGTTCCAAAAATTAGCCAACAACAGTTTTCGTCGGAGGAATCCAAGATGAAGAAAAACGAGGAGGTGATTGAAGAGAAACCAGGGTCATCAAGTTCACGTAAAACGTCTAAATCGGACTTGGAGAAGTCTTGTATAAATGGAAACCATACGGTTGAGAAGAGACCGTCTCGTGTAACTGAAATTCCTGCAAAATTCAAAGATTTTGTATTGTATTAATTATTAATTATTCATATAAATTTGTTCTTTTGATTTGTTAATTTTT
>JABFQA010001362.1:0-14038 GCA_022817065.1 Probaryconus sp. ZL-2020 | reverse complement strand
TCATTAACAAAAAAAAAAAAAAAAAAAAAAAATTTGTCGCAAAACCCTGTTTGAGCATATGCGACACATTTTCCGGTAATTCATTCGTACTTCCTCCTTTTTATGTAACCCATCCTTTTTCTTAGCGAGTCGTCAAAGGCGACGACATTCTCGAGGGGTCTGACCTGGTTCGGGCCAGTGTCGGACTCGCGTGCCACATGCCGTAATATGCTACGCGGAACCCCACGGCGATGTCTAAGCACTCATATTCGATCGCTGATGCGGAAAAATTTAATGTCCACTTTCTTGATAGCCGAGTCAATGGTACGATGTTGTTATATGGGGCGGAAGCGCGAGGTACCCCAAGGCTCGTCGATGCCGAACAAGACGGTTGCAAAGTTGTTACGAGCATTATGTAGAAGTACTTGCCAATGTGAAACGAGGCCGTGAAACACGGGTGGTCTCAACCGTTGCGAGGCAATATTTGAAAAAAAAAAAAAAAAAATATGCAATCGCCAAGATCATTGCAAACTCCAATGTTTCAGCAGCCTAGAGCTACTCTTTCTTTTGTGTCTAATACATTGGACAAAGCCAACAGAGTCTGAATGGACTGAACGCGCCATTCGGAGAAATGAAAATTCTGGTCGTTGTCGAATCGAGTCAATGATAGAGTTCGGATGAATGCGAAACCGAGTTATTTGAGCGTGAAGAATTTCGCTTCGACGAGATACGAGCGATAGGATTAAATGTACAATTAGTTTAACTGCGTTCCCCGCTGGACTTTATTGAATTACATATCAATAATATGAGATATGTTTTGCAATTAGTGTATCGCGTAACGACGTTTCGCTCTCGATTGATATTTATGGGGTTTCGATGAATGGGGAAGAGAAATATTTTTAACCATTATTTTATTTGGATTTTTTAAATACAGAAGATTTTTAAACTTTTTTTTAATACTGTAACTTTGCGAGGATATGTTAAGTTTCACCGTCTTTTTATTTCTTTAAGTGTGCTTGCAGAAAAATGTTTGTGATGCTAAAAATACATAAATATAGAAACGAATGAATGGAGCGGCTTAAGCCACCCTCGAATTTTCTTTGTTAGACTCGTGAGATTATATTTAACTGTCTTGCTTTGTAATTGCTTTTTTCTGCAGTTCACAGCAGTTGGCATATGTTTTATATCCCTTTATCTGTTAATATTTTTATTTTTGTAAAATTTATGTTATAAATAAAATTCTTTGTCGATTACTCTTTACTGCCATTGTAATCCCAATAAATCATATGATTCATTTAATATATATTATTATGAAAGTTCAATTCCTTCTATCTCTTCTTTCCGCAAAGTTTTATTTAGAAAGCTTACTCATTTAAAAAGGAAAATTACTTTGTCATGCACCAAGAGAAAAATCAATAGGATCGCGATAATCGTTTATACGTAATGGGGCGGAAAACCAATTTTCGTAACGAATAGATAGTGGAACTTTCCAATAATTTCCTATCTATTCGTATACGAAATATCTCTTATCAGATTTCATACAGTTTATTATTATATAAATGTATTGAATTTAACTCCTGGTCATTCATCCATTACTGAGAATTTTTTTAATCAGCACTTTTATGAAATAATACGAAATAAAATTGCAAAATAATCAATTTTTCTACAAAGAAGGAATATATTATATTGAATGAAAAAAAAGTTCATTAATCATTAAAATAAGAGTTTATTCATACACAATTTTTCAATGAAAAATATATTACAATGCAGATAATTCTTGACATCAAGGTTTTGAACCATGGTGTATCAAAGTTCATAAAGAACCTCATTAGCACCCTGATATACACAAGTAGCACATAAAAACCTTACAATACAAATTATAATCAAGTTATAAAATACATTTATATCTAATCTGTTAGTTTGTTTCATAGTTAGTTACCATGAAACTTATAGTAAAAATATAATACGAAGTATAAAACATACGTTATACTCATTATATTATTAATAAAATTATCATACAGAGTTTAAATGTTCTAAAATGATATAAATTTTCTAATTTGAATAGCATTATAAAAATGAATGATTTATGTAATGCAAGGTTCTTCGTACTGTTATTCTCACATTTTCTTTTCTTGTTGGTCCAAACTCTCAAACGAGAAAATTTTTTATGATTTAAGTACTCGTTACACAAAATAGTTATTCAGCAGTAGTACAACGAGAAAACATACTTTAACGTGAAAAAAAAAAATAGTTTCACCATTTCAGTGAATTATAACAATTTATCAACAACTTCAAATGTAACAAATGATCCTGCTTTCAATCGAGAAATCTTTTTAGTCGCTATCAAATTAAATCATTGAAAACAAAATTAAATGTTCTGAATTTTAATCTCAATGTACTCGCATTTTGTATGGATTCGTAAATTGACGTATATACACAGTTAATTAACAAAAATTTTTAATGGCGCAATAACAATCGATTAGAATAATTATCTAATGTAAGCAGTTTTTATAAACATTTGAAAGCAAGAAATTAATGCAAAATCAGAGTTAAATGGTGATGTATCCACTTTGACGTATTTATGGTAACATAAATTTTATTTACAATGTTTAACGTATATCAAAGACAGTCGTTCATAACGTACGTATAGAAAATAGATGCACTTCATAGGAGTCATTTCGGATCGGTTTTCCTAGTCTAAGTGATATACAAAAATACTCTCTAAGGCACTTAGTCTCAAGGCATTCGATACATAAATATTCGCTAACTTAGATACTTGCAGTCTATCATACATTTTACTACGGCCCAAAGTTAGTCGAGCCTTTACTTCAATCATACTTTCTTGCACTAATCAACCGCTTTGATTTGTCGTCCAATTTGGAATTCGCAGTCCTGTCGTTGTTTCATGAACGAAGTAACAAAGTGTTTAGACAATTTCCAAAAAATAACTCAACCAATTCACAACAAAGTTTTTTTTTTTTACACTGACAAAAATAATGTATAGAAAAATTAACTTTAATTTTAATTACTACAGAATCTTTAGAAATGATGTTGATGATGATTCCTAAAGATTCTTTTGCAGAGTAGTTTTAAAATTATTGAATTTTTTCTAGGATATTTTTTTTTTCAGTGCATTAGCTGATGTAAATTACAGAGGCAGTGTATGTGGTCTGAAAATATATTCCTGCAAGACGTTGACTTTCTACTCTCCATAAAACGATAATTTTCATTCTAATGAAATATCATCACGATTTTACATATTGAAGATGATAAATTATTTCAGAGGAAACAAAATTACGTTTTGAAAAGTATTAGTACACTTTAACACTGGGGAATAATTTTATTTAAAGAGGCAGTAAATTTATTTTGATATGTTTAAAATGAACGAATGGAAATACTCGTAATGTTTTTAAATTCAGTTTGAGAGATATCCACAAATCTCTAAAAAAACAAGACTGTAAAAGTTTGTTAGAAGTTCGATTTTAATTCTGGATAAATCTTATATAAAAGTAATTTGTAGACATAGCTAATGTAATTGGCTGATGAAATGCAGTATTGATTTGAAAATGGTTTTCCAATCATTTGTTTCAACGTTTGGTCGTAAAACAATAAATGCGCAATCTAAACAGTACATTTTACGATCTTGTTTTCTTGGTTTGAAATCATTCTCGTTTATTTATGCCATTAATTATATCATTCAATATCTTTTTTTTTTTTTATCAGTTAAACATAAAATATTTAAAAAATATTTAATGAGCAAATAATAAACTTTGAGCTTTAGCAGAAAAAGAAACATTGAAATTAAAAAGGCATATTTCATGGAAAACGCACCAAAATCTTTCTTTGTTACAAAAAGAATGGTTTTCATTTCAATATAAAAACGGAAATTTTGTGCATAATTATTCAGATCTCTAAACTATTCGTTCTCCTCGTAATTACCACGGAGATTTGATATAAATACTGAAACGTAATTATATTAAATAATAATCAAGCTATACCTACTATGACCCCTGTTTCTGAAAATTTTTAACTTCATAGTAGAAAAATTCATTCGCGTCTTCCGAAAATCAAGCGAAGTCTGCGAAATTTATCACACAGAATATTTGCGCGAATTATTGTTATGTAGTCGTAATATTGGATTATAACATACGCCCACATTCATACAAATATTTGCACGTTTGTCGTAGAAATTTTATCTGATCTAGTCAAAAACCTTTGTAAAAATATTACCACAGATAAACATAAAAACGTGAACACTTCAATGCACAATGCTGTTACCCTGTTAAAATTTTTTTCTATTAAATTTCACCCATTTTCCCATGCAAACAAGTACCATTTTTTTGTTGATTTTTGTTATTCTAAAATAAACAACATTGCACAACTATATATCATCTGCTTCAACGCAAACGAACGTCTTTTAAATCTATCTGTGATATTGTCACATAAAATCCAACGAAAGATATCACATTTAACAGTAACAAAAAAAAAAAAAACCCTTTCATATCCCTTTTGTGAATCGACAATCTCATAAATTATTGTAGTCTTTCACTTTTAAAAAACGTAACAATCTTTCGTTGAGTATAAGCTATATCTGAGTGTGATTATTGCTTTTCCCATTTCTACAATTGTCTTGAAAAAAAGGAGACTCTTGCTTCAGAATAACAAATGCCTTATTTGCCCAAAAGTTGAATTCTTTTTTTCTACAGTACATTAATCATTAAAAACCTGATGAATAAAAAGAAGATTCGTCTACTCTTTCCATTAAAAAAAAAAAAAAAAAAAAAAGATAGACAATCCTTAACAATTTCACCAATTGTTTATAATAATAATTTGGCAAATAAGGCAATTTGTTATAATCAGTAATCGTAGCATACGACAGGATCATGAAAAGGCTCGTATTTTCCCGAGACACAGCCACTTTGGCACTGCCTGTTTCTTCGTTCTTCGTTATCACCTCGTTATCCCTTATTGGAGACTGCTTTAAGTCTTCTGAATCTTCAGGGTGCTTTAACACGACAAAACGTACTTCGTAAGGAGGAACATCGTGAGGTTGGTGAGGACCAACATAATATTGCTCCTCAGTCCTTCTGCAGTTGACTGCAAGCCTGTCTCGTAAAAGGACGTGACGCGATGTTCGTCGGTGTCCCCTGCGAAGTTTCGTGGCATAAGTAGAACGCGGTTCATCGTCGTGGTTGATAACCATCACACGAAGGCAAGCAATAGAAACAACGTACGTGATGTGGCCGCCACTGTTCGTCGCTGTCAATTGGAACTTATCGTGTACAAACGAAACTGGCTCGAGCCAAAAGTTCGTTCACTTATTCCAGAATCCGTAGGAGCGGAAAAAAAAGTTTCTGGTGTCTGGAAGCACGATTTGCCAGCGTTAGGTTTAAGCTAACAATTTGCGTCTCGTTGCTTCTTTCAGTTTACATTCCTGTTGTTGATTATTGCCCAGGTGTGTTAATGGACGTTTTACTCAAGTGACTTTTTTGTTTTTTTTGTTTTTTTTTTTTTTTACTAAGAAGTGTTTATTTATTACGCTGTAAAAAACGTTTAATGTTGGAGTTTATCAATTGTCTGGCTTCTAAGCTCTAGGTGTTGCTTGCTGTAATGCTCTCTGTGCTTGTGCAGTTTCTGTGCTAATTTGGTGCAACTAACTGTTTTTGAAATTTTATTTTATACTAAACTAAGAACACAAGCTTTTGTGATAGTAATGGTGAATGGATATGTGATTTTTTTTTGTGGAAATAGTGTTTGTGATTAGATGTGCATTTGTAAGAAATCGTGTTGTATTGTTTTGTGTAATATGTTTTATTTAAAATTTTTGTATAATGAAATATTGTATTTTATTAATTGTAATTGAAGAGCCTGAAAATAATTTGTTTTGCGATCCAAATCTTAACATCGTTGTAATATCTCTCTTGATTTTATTAAACTGATTAACCGATGTACTGGTAGTTTTTATATTGTGTAAATCCTACTAATCTATAAATGAATAATTACTGTTGTAATATTTACATTTAACACAACTTGACGTTTACACTGGGCATTTCAATAAATTTTAACATAATTAACACAAATTAACAATAATAAAAAATTGAAAAGAAAACTTAACATTAATATTGATAACACAAGAACATGCAAATAACTTCTTATAAATAAATTAACTTCTACCATGCCATAATTCTAAATTACAACAAATAATTAATTAAAGTTACAGTAATTCAGTTATTACAAACATACAAGTTTGGAAGGTACACAAAGAGGTAGAATTCTTGTTGTACATATATACATAGTGGCAATAAAATTGGTTTATGTTCAATTTGAAATGTGCTTTTTGTTATTAAATGTGTAAAACCGTAACGCCAATGATATTGTGCAATCACTGTAGGAACTTTCTTTACAAACAGCTATAAAGAAAATATTCATTTTTATTGCAGTGGAATATTCATTGTGGGTAACACAATCAAGTGCAATATGGCACAAAGCAATTCCATACAATAAATATGTTGTAACAGAAAACCAAATGCTCTACAAAAAATTGAACCATTTAATTCCAAATAAATCGAAATCGATAGCATAATTCATCATCTGTCACTTGTGACAATTAAATAAATTATTAAACGAAATTTTTATATTACTGATGACCTCATTTTAGTTTTCTAAAAAGAAAAAAAAATGATTACTTTAGAGGCAAATCGTTTGAAATAATGAATTCAACTAGTTCTAATAAAAATGAGTGTATTTGTACGTGTGTGATGTGTGTGATGTAAAACCATTTAATAGAATCCAACTAATACTAATGTCACAAAACTAATTATGCTCGTGCAACGAAACGCAAACTCGTGCAAAAGTGAAATAAATAGTTCAGTAAATTAAATTGTATTGTGTTAATTAATTTTTTTCATTATTATATGAAAAATATCATTTTTATTAATGTAAAAATGCAATCTTATTTACTGAACATTTGAAACTCAAACACAATGCAATACTAATATTACGTTTCTAATTAGCGAGACCTTATGCTGAAGTTAGCTAAAGGGTCTGGGCGAGCGTTAAAGTAGTGAACGAGATAGGTGTGTTTAGATAATTATTTAGAGTGTATAAATTCAAGAAGAACATGTTTCAACCACATGATTCGATTATATGGAATCAGTGACGTTTTAAAGAGAAATTGTCGATTTTACATGTAGAATAAAAATCTCATATGCAGATTGTTACGTTGTTGTTATTGCTGTTTCCATTATGCCTTCGTATGATGCTTCAAAAATTAAAATCATTAGTTTACGTCATAATAACGAACGTTAGACATGCAATAAATACAAAAGAAAAAGAAATCAATTAAAAAAATGATTACAACTGAACAAAATGGAAATAATTCGTATCTCAATTGAAGTGCAAAAAAACTGAAACGTTGAAACATGATTTTACTGTAAACGAAATAAAGGATGTCACATACACATAAAATAATAGTGGATAAGGTGCAACGTGTACTCAAACGATTAACAAAACAGAAATTATAGAAACAATGAAATGGAAAGTAAAAGGACAGAACATGTAACGCAAAAGTACCAAAACCGAGATGCCTACGTTGCAAATGCAAAAACACTAACATTTATACTTAATTGAATATTTACTCTGCATCAAATCTGGACTGGGCGACAGCGAAGTATTGACGACATCCTAAGTATCCTTTTTATTCAATTCATGACGATAGTTATCGTTGCAAAATTTATTTTTCATTTAATTATCCATCGCCTGGCTAATATACTATTACAAGATTTTACTGATTTGCAAAATCAATGAAGAATTTTATATATCATAAATTAAGTCAACTTCAATCAATACTTTTCATCTATTTCAAATAATAATTAAGAATTACAAGTGGAAAAGTAATTTTTTGTTCGTTCTTACGTTATGTAAGATTGTTAACAATTTTTTTGCAATTTTCTTTATAGATGTATTTTTATCGTAATTTTGAGCTTTTATATTGCTGTATAAATACACTATTTGTTGGTTCTATTGAAACTGTAATGATATTTAATGACAGAATTATAAAAATATTTTATCGAATCAGATTCTATATGCACTGTTATTCAGAGCAGAAATAAAGATCGCGACCATTAATATCAAAAGTCAAACACATACCTTAATACACGTTTTATTGACGATAATTGCAAGTTTAAATGACAAAGAAAATTGAACAATGTCAAGTTTTACTTTCTCGTTACATTGCACTTGAATCATAAACTGCGTTTACATGCAATGCTATCATCCAGACTGTTAGTGAATTCAACAACTTCAACGTTACAATTAATAAACTATTAATATCTATGTACATATTTATGTTTGCATATGTAACATAAAGAATATAATAATTACGATTGCAATGAAACAACGTAGATGTTTCAAGCTTCATAGTTATTTTTGAACAATTATTTATTATTCAATACGGAAATTAACAGTCTATCGTGTCGCGATCCTTGCGTCATTTCCGTGTCATGTGATTATGATTGCAATCTTCACATAATAATAAATGTTATTGTATATGTGTAATCAAATTGTAATTATTCTTTATCCGAAGACTATTACCACGGCATTCAGTAATATTTTCCATTTTTCACATGTCATTTAAACTTCCAACATGAATGTAATTCAAACTATTGGAAAATTTAATTATAAAAAAATTTCAATTTTATAAAAAAAAATATCTCAATTTTACAAAAATCTAATTTGTTATACTTTCATATCCCCATATGTTTAGTAGCATTAATAATGAATTTTAAAAAATGCAAACTAATCTTAGTAACAAGTTAATATGAATTTTGATGAATGATGAATGATGATCTACTTCTAATTGCATACTAGCCAGGTGTATATGAGCCGCAAATTCTAAAGTGACTACATGTAACTTTGTTACACTACGTTATACTGTTATTATGGTCTGAGTACATACCACCTAATAGTTTTGTACAAAACTAACATACTTATTTGAATAATTATGATATCAATCTAAAAATTTAAATCAATTTATCACAGAATTTAAGAAATAAAATTTATGTAACGTACTTCAATTACTATATACAAGTCTATCGTTGTAATTGCGTCAATAGTTTCTTTGGAATTGAAAGTTAGCATTACTCAGCGAGCAAATAATTTCGCGCAATTTCCGAATTCTAAGTACCTGCATCTAATATGATGTCACTGACGTCATCGTCATCATGGATGTCGTCGTACTCGCTGCCGTGGAATGGTCTTTTAGCACTGGCCAGATTTGATGAGAAATATCCAATTTCATCATCATCATTTTCTGATTTCCATTGTTGGTAATTACCTAGAGTTCCTTTTCGTGCAGACTTACAACCGAACCACCAATATGCAATTGATCTTGGGAAGGCAGGATCAGCTTTATCAACCTTAAATAATAATAATAATATATTGGGAATTCTTTCCTATAATTATTTCCATAGTTGAAATGACGAACATCCATTTTGCAATACTTACAGAAAATGTTCTATCATTAAATCTGTAATAAGCTTTCCCTTTGAAGAAATACGTGTATCCCTGATAAGTTAGCGCAGCATCCACATTGTCTGGCACACCTTCCCAGTTCGATATTAATTTTGGATAGACATTCTTTACTGGTGGCCTTGAATTAGGATCGAACCTCCAAAATTTAGTTCCTTTGTAGAAGTAAATTTTGCCATTTCCAGTCCACATTGTGGCTGCATCTAAATTATCCGGGATACCTGTGAATCCTTCGCTAATTTCCTTTGGATAGTCTCCGTCCATCTTCTTTCCAACATACCTCCAATATTTGGAACCCTAAATAACAGAACCTATTAAATACGAATCTTTAAAATTTTTTGCATATTTAAAATGAAAATCAACTTACTTTGAAGAAATAAGTCTTGCCATTTTTATACGTAAATGCAGCATCTATTTTTCCTGGAAGACCCTTCCACGATGAGCTTATCAATTTTGGATATCCATTTGCAATACCATCGGATGTCAGCTTCCAATAATAATCGCCTAAATTATACATATTAAACGATTATTATTTCATTATTTAAGATAGATTTATATTACTTGAAAACATTCAAAAGTGAAATGATGGGGACTCGTAAATGAATGTTTATTTTACTCTTCCCATGTATGACGGGTTGCCTTATTACAGGAGTTGTGAAAACGATAGATACCTTTAAATGCATAAGTTTCCTTTTCAGCAGAATTGAACATAGTATCTACTTTCGGGTCAAGACAAAGTTGCGAATCTTCTTTAGTCGGTGGAGTGATTGTTGTATGTTGTTCAGATCCACTTCCTTTCGATGATTTTGATCCGTATAATGCCTTTAATAATAGATTTTTTATGTTAATCATAAAAGCATTGATGATATAAATTTTGTTAAAAGAAAAAACTTCGTACGATATAATGAAATAAATATTTTTTGAAATCATGTTAAACCGAAACAAAGAAATTATATCTAATTATATTTAATTACAACTAACTAGATTTAAAGATATTCCAAAAACACCTTGAACCATAATGGATGGCATGCATTATGCAGATCTGATTAAAGCTATTGTCAAATTTTATCAGATCTTCAAAAATAAATCATTTTTACCTGAATACCAAGGATATCATCGCTATCTAACAAAAATCTAGGATCGTATCCTCTGTAAAATGGTGCCATAAGAGCACTTTTAACGTCACTATGACTGAGTCCTAAGGAATGTCCAAATTCATGGGCTGCCACTTGAAACAAATTCGTGCCTCGGTAACTATTAATTGTCCAATGCTCCGCATCGTCAAAGTGAGCATCACCACCATATATTGGAAAATAAGCATGAGCTAATGTACCACCGCGTCCATCAAATGGATCCCCGTCACCGTGTTCTCCTTTTTCAAATCTGATCTCGATATGAACCTGCACCATTTAAATAAAATAAAGTAATATTCGTCTATGTAAAAGACGTTAAAAAATTGTATATAAAAAATTTTACCTGTCCTGATTTTTTTGGCGTAAAAGTTAGATCCGTATAATCGGACCAAACAGAAAATGCTTTTGCAACTTCTTTGTCAACCAGATTGTTGTCTTTAATGGAAGATGGGTACTTTGCTATTCGATAAGTAATCCCTTTAACTCGCCATCTGGAGCCTACAGAAAAGTCACATTTGAATAATCTTAAACTATTTGCAGAATCATTGAGTTTTAAAAATCCTAAGCTGGCATTGAAAATTCTGATTACTTATTTTAAAACTCGTTAATGTCATCGCATCGTCTTATCTTCCATCTTTTTTGAAATAACAATCATCCGCACTGTGTACACGGTCATTTTGATTCACGTGAGGAGAATTTAATCGCAATGAATAATGGTCTTTTTTCTCTTCAGAAGAATTAATAGGGTATTTGCAGCGTGAACAAGTTAAGGAACAATAGGCAATACATTTTCATATGATATTTGAAATTTTTTTTTCTCAAAGGGGATGTGATTTATTGTCACTTGATAACAAGATAAAGGATTAAATTAAAATGTTTACTTTTGAAAATCAATTGGTTAATATGAAATGCAAAATTCTGTTGATCCAGGAATAGTGTAATTATGTAAAACACGATAGAAAATATCTTGATATTGAAAAAATGTTGTAGTTACATTGTACACGCATTTCGATTTTTCTGAGTTTATATGTTAAAAAAACTATTTATCTATTTAGAATACATTGAAAAGCAATTTAAATTTTCTTGATAGTAATGGGTGTATGGCTTTTTATTATTATAATAAAGTAAAAAGTTTGACAAGCATAACCCACTTTTATATTTATCATTAAAATCGGACATAATCTCAGATTTTACCAACTTTGATAAAAACTTGTTAATTCAACCAAAAGGATGCTGTAATCTATCGTAATCAAAGGTAAACAGTTGTTTTTAGTTAACACTGACAAAGTATGACTAACTACGACTAACAACTTTTTAATTTATGTGTATTTTATCTTTAACTTGAAATGTATTATCATATAAAATTGAAGATAAGTCAATACGGCTATATAATATTTAACAATAACAATCGACTTCAAAAATCTTTTATCGCTTTTTAGAATCCAATACTTTTGAAACTCGAAAAAAGATTTGATTTACATAAGAAAATTACATAAAATTTTAATGAATAATGTTCATTTGAAAAAAGCAAATTCACGCTAAGCATCAGAAAATCTGTCAACAAATGACTCTCCGTGGAATAATCAGGAAGTTTTACGCAATGCATTTTACTCTGTTCCTATGAAAATATTTCCTATTTCCAGAAATAGCAAATGAAATGCGACGAGCCGAGTTGACAAAAAAAAAGAAAAAGAAAAAAGATTAAAAGATAATGAGAAGGAAAGGAAACAAAAACGGTTGAATGAATGAGAAGTTGGTAGCTAATTGTGTCTAACAGTTTACCGCATCCAAATCGATTCCTTTGGCCCGTAAACTGTGATGTAATTTTGTCACAAATCTGTCTCGCGTGATTTCGGACTTGGATTAAATAATCGATTGCAGCTCATTACGTCACTCTGTTACACTCTGCTAGAATGAACATGCCAAATTTTCTCAATGCCCGACAGTGCGAGACGCGCGAAAATCGCTTTCTTCTCATTAAGACATTAAACCTTTGTGTACATTTTAACCTGAATTTCATTTATTGAGCAAACTACTTAACTCCCGTAAAACTGTCGTTCGCGACCGCTTCAATATTGACGTAATTAAATGATTATTTGGAGTCGTCGTAAAACTTATTAACAAATTTTTACTGTTTCTATTTACTGAAAGGCATTACTCATTTTGATTATTATTAAATATTGTATAGAAAATATCTTTTTTTTATTGATAGAGTGAAATTTTGTGTACAAAATTATTTTTTATCAAAAAAATCTTTTTCATCGATTGATTTCCCATAAAAGTCGAATCTTGACCCGAAGTAAACACTGCAGCAATTTATTGAGGCCAAATTGGACTTTTGATGTCATTCATATAATGCGCCCTTCTGACAGTCCCGAAGAGGATTAATGTAGAGTAAGAGAGTGTTGAAATGTAGGTTACTACTTAATTCCACAAATAGCATATTGTCCCCAAAAATTTGCAAGCGAGAACAAACAACAGATCCATGGTAAATGGAATAACAATTTCACTTGCACTTTCTTCCGTGCAAAAGCGCAAGTGAATTTTTTTATAACTTCATACATATTTTTATCATCGATTTTTCTTGAATAATTTACAACCGTCATTTAAATGCAGTATATTTCAAATGAAAACCACGTTGTATTTCAATATTTTTCCTATTCTATGTTATTTAAATTTATTGATTTAAGCTCGTACCTTGTAACGCGTATCGTTTGGATCTTCCACTCAAGCTCGTTCCCACTTTGTCCTTGACACCACATCTCGGCAAACGCATAGCCTCCATAGTAACGGCATCCAATTGTCCTAAAATAACAAAAAATAATAATAATAATAGTTTAAATAATTTTTAAATAAATTTTAATAAAAATAATTTGAACGTTCCTTTTTTTTAATTGCATTCTTTTTTTTTATCGCGGTTACATTCGAACCTGGTAGTTGGAACATATCGATCAATGCAATGCCCTTTCGTGTAGACGTGATCGCATAGAGTAGCACGAAATGTTTTAGCAAATATTGAAATAAAGGCATTGTACGTGTTATCCACTCAAACATAAATATATGGTAATTGTTAATAACGACCACACGACTTAACATAGTTATGCCGAATATTTTTTTGAAGTTGTATTAATAGTAGAAGATGGAAGAATAAAACTTGAAATGAATAATACTTTAAGATAATGAGCTTTTTATCATGGAAACTTTTCTGGCTGATATAACATTCTAAAATTAGTTTATGCAAATTTTTATGCAAATTTCAAACTTTTATTAGGGTCAGTGTTAGTACTATTCGGTACAGTTCGATTATTTATAATTGCAAGATATTGTTAATAGATGTGGGCATCAAAACCTATAAAAATATTTTTAGACTATTTATTTCATCTTATCTTAATTGCAAT